>JAJOZX010014453.1:0-86274 GCA_023014485.1 Bathynomus jamesi | reverse complement strand
AAAGGCTTACTATTTACCAAATTTGGTGGATCTCACTTCAACTTAAGGAGCAGATAGCAGATTTTTTTTTAAATCGATAGTTATATTATGAAAAAAAACATACTAATTTAAAGCAAATATATATAAAAAAAGGTCAACGTATAGAATTTCCTCATTCAGTAGTTAATGAAAATTCAATCATGAATTACTTCAGGGCATCTTCTACCTTTATGAAAAGCAGATTTATTACCTTCTGAACTCCCTCTTCAGGAGAATAAATTAAATTTATTTGAATTCGGAGCGTAAAGCTAAATAAAAAAATAATTTGGGTTGTAAAAGATTAAATTAACCACAGAATTTTTACATATGGGCTATACAGAGATGCCGAGAATTTCAAATCCTTTCTATCCAGAGTGGAAAAATTATCCAGAAAAACCTACTTTATTTACTGACCAATAACAGTAAAGTATTCTATATTCACAAATCAACCATTATTTAATGAAATTTTATTGTACTGTACTTCAAGCTCCAAGGCCTACAACTAATTTAAAAATACTGCAATCGGCTGTATGCCATACAATGTGGGTGGAAAAATTGTGTACTTAATACATATTTAATCCACTATACAATTAATATATATTTACAGCGAAATACAAGAAAGGTAATAATAATAATAATAATAAATAATAATAATATATAATAATAATAGATAGATAGATAGGTACATATTTAAATTGAAATAAAGCCGTTATGACGATTAATCTCCTAATTATAAGACTATTTCCTGTGTTATTCGAATTTTTTGATGGAAAATATAAGTTACCCCTAAAAACTAAAATGCAGCTTATTTTAAAATTTAATTAATATATTTTTATAATCTAATTTTATACATAATACATATATTAATGCAAAATTTGTTTTAGTTTTAAGTCGTATTTAGCATGCTTCAGTTTTTGTTTGAAAGAACGGGTAACATGTCCAAACGATACATCATTAGGGGGCTCCCTTTCTCTTCTTCTACTACTTCTTTCACCACCTTTCTCTACAAAAAAAAAAAAAAATGGTGTCAATAATCCAGCAGGGTTGAAAGCACCTTAAACAGAAAAAAACAAACATCATTAGGGGATATTTATTTATTACCTTATGAGAAGTTCGTGGCTTGTTTATTATATGTTGTATTTTTGGACACCTTACTGGGGAATTACACAAGATCCGTAAGGATGTCAATGTTGGGGTAAGTAAAATCCGTGTCTAAATGATATATCATTACACTCATAGGCAAATTTATTTATTACCTTATGAGAAGATAATGGCTTGTCTATTATCTGTTGTATTTTTTGAGACCTTACTGGGGTCTATTAGCTGGTGGTAAGTAAAATTCGTAAGTAGGGCGGTGTTGTAATACTGTATTACTGTTAGTAGCTCTGAAAGTCTATGCTTAGACGAATGTTGTAGCCCCTAAAGTTTATATATTTAGACTCTTGAGGCGGTCCCGTGCTGCTGATGGGGGATCCTAACGTTTATACTTAGACGCTTGATGTTCATAATGATTTCTAGCTTTCTTGGGTGGTAAGTAAAATCCTTAAGTATGTCGGTGTTGGAATATTGGCTCTGGTTGTAAGGTTGAAGTGGGATGGTGATGAGTGAGCTATCTCCTCTATTCTAATGTGGTATGGTATTACGGTAAGTTTGTGTTTGAGCGTGCGTTATGGATACTATGCTCCTTTCCCCTACCATGACTCGCCAGCCGACAGCCACACAGTAGATCAAGTCATTCAAGCCATTCGCTTAGCCGCTAGACGGTGCTCAGGGAAACTCCCACTTTGCGGCAAGAAGCTCCAGCGGAAGGATGTTCCTCTGCACTAATGCCTTAATAAAGAAATTTGTTTATTGTTCTTTAAATGCACATACACAAACTATAAACATACATACAAATACACATACAATATATATATATATATATATATATATATATATACAGGGTGGGCCGTAAGTTTCCATACATAGGAAAAATAAACTTTTTTTTATGGACAACCATTTTTATTTATATAATATGCTCTACATGGTTGCCATTGTTTTGAAAACACATTTCAATACGTGTTCCCCACTGTTGATGAACACGCATTAGCACAGTTGACGTTATGCTTGTAATGGCGTTGGTGATACGTTCCTTTAGATGATTTATGTCTCGTATCTTTTCCTGATACACCATTGCCTTCAAGTGCCCCCAAAGATAGAAATCAAGGGGGGTGAGATCTGGGGATCTGGGAGGCCACTCCACAGGACCACGCCGACCAATCCAAGCATCCGGAAACTGCTGATCCAAATACCGACGCACGTGAAGACCATAATGAGGTGGAGCTCCATCTTGCTGGAAGTAAACTGGGAAGTTACCTTCCTCGTTTAGCAGGGATGGGAAAATCTCTTCTTGCAACATGTTAAGATACCTTTCGGCATTAAGATTTCCACTGACAAAAATTGGTCCAATAATTCTGTCACCCCATATCCCGGCCCACACCATCACTTTACCGGCACCTTGCATCTTCGTCGGACTCAGCCAGTTAGGGTTAGCATTACTCCAGTAACGTATGTTTTGCCGATTAACCTCTCCATTGACGTAAAAATTTGCTTCATCAGTAAACAAGATCTTAGTTGAAAAGTTTGCATCCTCGTTCACTTTGGTTAATGCCCATTCACAGAATTCCATCCGTCTATCCGGGTCGTCTTCACTCAAATGCTGTGCCATATGCAATTTGTATGGATGCCATTTGTTTGCTTTCAAAATGCGCCTGATACTCGATCTGCTGACACCACTTTCTGCAGACAACCGTCGTGTACTTTTTCTGGGACTCCGTGTAAGCGCTGTAAGTATCGTAGCTGTTGTGTCTTCATCGGTGTCTGTACGTCTTGGACCACTTCGCGGTTGATCTGCAACATTTCCAGTTTTCTGAAACTTGTTAATAAGTTTTGCCACAGTGTCGTGTGTGATGTTCGTTCCATGTTGTCTGTTAAAATTCATTGCAACCATGCGACTGCTTCCCGACCCAGCCATCAGTATGATTTCAATTCGTTGCTCTTTCGTCAAACGCATATTCTTAGGGTATCTGAAACATAAAAACAAACGTTTAATTTTTCCTATGTATGGAAACTTACGGCCCACCCTGTATATATATATATAAAACACCTTTGTGGTCCTCAGCTGCTACAGTAGGTTAGGTTACACCCACCATCCTTCATGATTACCTTCCTCTCTTCCTTTCCGCATACACTCCTCCAACCCCTTCCTGTGTACCGCCTCTTGCAGTGTTGCAGGACTCTACTATTGTAACAACCCTTGCAGCAATCAATACTGATCATATTGCATTAAGTTGCATAAAATCAGGAAGTTTTATTATTGATTTTGTTAGAAAATCTGATGTGATAGCAAAAAACGGATACCAGATTTGGAATCAACGCCCCCAAAATGTATTATTCCACCTATTTTCAAAAAAAATTTTTTTTCATTTGTATACCGTACTGGTGTAATCAGTCAGGAAGGCCAGAAACTGACATGGCGCTCAGGCCAACTAATGCGTTCCATAACTTTTATATTATTTAGGAAAATGTGTATGCGCATATGCAACTCCATATTTGAAGGGTTAGTGCATAGGATTGATGTTAGTGCGTATATCTGCACAGTCTCCACGATTTACAGAAAATTCTTAATATGTGTCACCTCATTGTTTGTGCGCTAATGCAGTTTGTGTAGAAAATAATTTGAAAAGATCTTATTTTTCAGAAAAACGGTAATCCAGTTAACTGCATACCAAAATGCATATATATATATATACACAGTATGTAAGTGTAGAATTTACTACACCAGAATTCGAACGCGGGACCTCTTTAATAGAAGTTGCGTGCGCAGCCACTGAAATACGAAAATATAAAAATTAATTCAACCTGGCAAGTATTTCATCGCCCAAGGAAACAATACTTTCGCGCCCAAAAGTATTTCATATATTAGCCCTCCTGCACTCGAGCCAATGACAGCATTTACAGTAATTAAGATCTTTCTTGTACAGTACTCGGGTCCTCATATATAAAATACCACGCAATGTTCATGCGCGATTTTGCATAATTCAAATTTACCTCAGCAGGATTAGAACCCAGGACCTTCAGATCAGAAATTGCGGGCGCTCCAACTGAGCTACAAAACGGATAAAAGTTAATACAACTTGACGAGTATTTCATAGCCCAAAGAAATACTTAACGCTTTCGCCCCGTAGGTATTTTACTAAAGCCTTGGCCCCTGGCGCTTGAAGTCGCAGCTCAGTGGCAGCATCCACAACTTCTAATCCTGAGATCCTGAGTTCAATTCCTGTGAGGTGAATTTTGTATTATTGAAAGTTGCACATGATTATATCGTGATATTCCACCATATATATATATATATATATATATATATATATATATATATATATACTCTAAATGTTACGTTTAATTATATAAAAAAAAACGTTTAGTGGATATCTCATAAGGAACTTAACTTTCTGAAATAAATAATAGTTATTTTTAAATGTTTACTAGATATTTCAAATTATCTGAAACGGTGCGTAAATATTTCAGATACAGGGTGGTCCAAAAGTCTCTATTTTGCTGAATAATGCTATTTCTATTTTATTTTGTACAGGCCTTAGATGATGATGGCTGTACAAAAACGTACGATAGTAGTACCACTAAGGTACGTATCCAAGGGAAGAAGTGCAAATAAATTCAAGAAAAATTCGAAAGAAGATTTCACAAACCAGGACCTCCAGACAAAGTAATTCGCAAGACTGTCAATGAATTTAAAAGAGCAGGATCTGTTCATGATGAGAGAAGATCTGAACTTCCAGCTACCTCTCAAGAAAATTTCGAATTGGCAAGAGATGCCTTTGAAACAAATCCTAGAATGTCAGCTCGCACAGCATCACGTAAACTGAGCATACCAAAAACAACTGTTCTAATGATTTTAAAATCAACATTAAAAAAAAAGTTACCATATAGAAGTGCTACATGAGTTACACGAAGACGAATATCGAAGACGAGCCGCCATGTGCACAGAATTGATTGAAAAAATTCACACCGAAAACTTATTAAGCCACATTCTCTTCAGCGATTAGGCGACATTTTACACATGCGGAAAGGTTAATCGACATAATTGCCGTATCTGGGCTAGTGAAAAACCAACCGAGTTCTAAGAATGGGCGAGAGATTCTCCGAATGTTTATATCTGGTTGGTATGGAAGATCGAAGATTTACGGACCTTTTTTTTCTTTGCAGAAGCTACGGTATCAGAGCCAATTTATCTTGACATGCTTCAGCAGTTTTTTGAACCCTAGCTTCGTTCAGATAACAATCTCGACACTGTTGTCTTTCAACAAAATGGAGTTCCATGTCACTATGCAAACATCGTTCGGGTGTACCTTGATGAGCTCTTACCAAATCGCTGGATTGGACGAAGTGGAAACAGGCCCTGGGCAGCACGATCTCCAGATTTATCATTAGACTTCTACAAACCCGCATTGTTGCGGCATTCGCTAAAAAACCCTCAGATGTGCTTGAGAATGTGTTTCGCAATGCAGTGGACAGATTTGATATTTGTAGAGACACTGATGCTGCTCATGTCGAACCTTAGACCTAAGCTTAATAAATAAATATACAAGGGCCACTCAATATATTTTGCCCCACCTTTTTTTTTTCTTTCCAAGTTTCTTGTAAGTTCCAGAAATTTTGTACACAAGTAGTTACATACCTTTTTACAAGTTTTTATTTTACCACATAGTCTCCATCCTTTTCTACGGCTTTCCTCCACCTCGAAACAAGGGTCTTTATTCTTTGTTGGTAAAACTCCGCTGGGATCCGCTCGAGCCACCTCTTAACCTCCTCAACAACCTCATCGTCACTCTGAAACTTTCTTCCACGAATAGCGTCCTTCATTGGCCCAAACAAATAGAAGTCTGAAGGTGCCAGATCCGGGCTGTATGGAGGGTGGGGTAACACAGTCAGACGCATTTTTGTGATGGCCTCTCTTGTTTGCAAACTGTTGTGTGGTCTTGCGTTATCGTGCAAAAGAAGGACGTCTTCCAGTTTTCTTTCCGGTCGAACTCGCTTTATACGTCTCTGGGGTCTCTGTAGAGTAGCAATATATGCCTCTGAGTTGATTGTTTGTCCTTTCTTCATAATGTCCACCAGAATCACCCGTTTCATGTCCCAGAAGATGGTGGCCATAACCTTTCCTGCAGAGGGAGCCATTTTGAACTTTTTCTTGTGTGGGAAGCCTGCGTGATGTCACTCCATGGATTAGCGTTTTGTTTCAGGTTCAAAGTGGTGTACCTAAGTCTCATCACAGTCACAATTCGTGAAAGGAAGTCATCCTCGTCTGTCTCGTATCGAACCAACGACTCAAAAGCAATTTCTTTTCTTTGGGCTTTGTGATCTTCAGTCAGTTCGCGAGGAACAAACCGTGAACACAGTTTTGAGTATCCCAGTTGCTGAACTATCGTATTCACACGTCCTTCACTAATTCCTAACTCAAGTGATAGCTCCTTGTATGTGACGCGCCGGTTTGATCGAATGATGCTGTTAGCACGTTGCACAGTGTGTAACTGTTCTTCGATCAACAACAGCATCTCCGTAAACGTTTTGTAGACGTTTGTGAATATTTCCAACTGTTTCTTTCTCTGCGGTTAAGAACTCAATAACAACTCTCTGTTTACGACGCACATCACTGTCAGACGCCATTTTTGAAACTGCGTTAACCATCGGTTTTATAGAAGGGCGTTTAAAAACGGCTTTATACAAGGAGGGGAGGTTGAAACTGGAAAAATCCGGTTATGTGAAACGCAGAAAGTTCAAACTTACGGCCCAAAAGATATTTGAGCCCATGGCCTATTATTTAGCTAAGAAAAAAGGTGGGGCAAAATATATTGAGTGCCCCAAGTACATCTAATTATGTTACGACAGTTTTATCCTGAAATACTATTAATTTAGCAAAATAGATAGGGACTTTTTGGCCCACCCTGTATATATATATATATATATATATATATATATATATAATATTATATTAAGCATGCAACGATACATGATTTGCAGGCAAAATACATGTTCACGAACAGAAAACTTAGCATATGGTAAGATAATTTTTGTAAATAAGTTCTAGCAGTTATTTCAATTATTCTTATGTGTTAATGGTTAAAAAAGGAGCGAATTAATAATTACTCAAATTGGATGTCAGTAAAAGTTTCTATTTTGAGTTGACGAGTGTGATGAGTGTGATGCATCTTTTTTGTTTTAAAATTAAATACTTTTATTTTTTAATTAATGATAAAAGGGCATTGAATGTAGCATTTCCCCTCTGCACCTCTTTGGCCACTTACATTTTGAACATTATTAAATTCTTCATTGTCATTTAAAGACAAACTGGAGGGACTAAATGCTAAACTTGCCGGTGCCATTACTTTATTATATTTCCTCTAAGACTTTTCATTTTTTTCTCCAATTATCACGAAATAAACTTAAAATAATAAACTTAATTCAAAGAGCAGCTTGGCCTGGGGTTCCGCTGCCATGGCAACCGAGGAGGAGAAAAATTCTGAGAAAATTAATAAAGAGTGTTCTCCATATTTCCATTTATTTATTTATTTTGTTTGTTTATTTGTTTGTTTGCTTAATTATCTTTGTAATAGATTGTTTCCGCGCCCAACAAATCACGTGTCGTCCATTCAACTTTACGTGAATAAGGACAAATGAATATGTTTTATGAAATATGTGAACAAGAAATTAATAAATTAAAAATACTGAATAGTTATACCTAAAGAATTGTTGAATTTCCGTCTTCTGTCATATTAGTTTTTATCTTATTTTTATTTTTTCTTTCAAAATTCATCTCTCTTTTGGGATTTTCATTTTTCATTTATTTATTTATATTTTGATGAATAACTAAAATGTATATACAGGCAAAAATATATGAGCAGTGTATATATATATATATATATATATATATATATATATATATATACTAGTGATGTAGCGGATGTCATTTTTTTCACATCCGCGGATGCGGATGCGGATGAGGATGTTTGATTTCAACATCCGCGGATGCGGATGCGGATGTCTACATTTTCGTTATTTTTTAGGATATATTCGAGATTTGTTGTGTTTAACGTATATAATAAGTTATTATATAGAGAGAGCTGTAGCTATAATGTAGTATAATTGATTAATTGTACAATAATTGCTGTACTTTTCTCTGAACATGTAAAATAATATCAAGCATCTAACTAATATAGAAATCAATTAGTGAATTCGTCTGCAAATAAATTCGTTATACTTTGTTGAGTTTCAGCCACAATTAGAAACCATAATTGTGTTACCAGGATGCGGGACGTGAACCCAACTCAAATGCACCCCACCGACCTCTTTCCCCAACCTCCACCCTTATAGAAAGAGATCTTTAATTAGCTTGATAACTATTTATATTAATTTAAAGTTTTATTAGGCATATTTATAAATGAGTAATTAAAATAAAGTAAACTAAGATGTTCATCGTTTAATGTTCAAACTTAATTATAGGAAGGTTATGCTTAAGGAACATTAATTTTTCTGCCTTTTCTGCTGCCAGTCTGTTTCTCTTTTCATCATATATTAATCCAGCACTGCTAAATAATCTCTCGCTTGGTACGTTTGTTGGAGGACAGGCTAAATGTTTCCTTGCAAGCTTACTCAAGTATGGATAGATATTCTGCGTATTTTTCCACCAACTAATAGGATTGTCACATGCAGCCAGGCGTTTTTCTTGGTGATAGCTCTCGATCATTTTTACTACATCTTTTGACATCGCGTAGGTCTCGTCATTGCTGCTTGACTCAAGAAACTGAGAGACAGATTCTGTGATAGATTTGCTTGTTGAAGGTGTTGGTTCTGTCACTGAAACTTTTATTCTTTTGGTGGGTGGCGAAGCGACAGATTCAAGAGATTGAAGCTCTTCAACTGCTTTGCCAAGTGATGATTTAACTCGTTCTAATGTACTAGGTGAAAATAACTTAGCTTTGTAACGTGGATCTAAGTAGGTTGCAAGAGAGTAACTTCATACAAGAACAGCCTCTCGTCTTGTCGCTTGCATCACTTTTGCGCACAATGAACTAGTTCTATTAATATAGTAGAATTTGATAATTTCCGCTTATTAATGACATTTTATCTCAACGGTCCACATCCGCACGACATCCGCAGTCCAAAGTGCGGATGCGGGTGCGGATGCGGATGCGAGAAAATGTGCGGATGTTCCGCGGATGCGGATGCGGATGTGACCTACATCACTAATTATACTGTATATAAAGCTGGGAAATTTCTCAGAATTTTATTTTTATTATAATTACTTTGATCACTGTTAAATTAACTTAAAAAGCAAATTAATTTTATATATTTTCTGTTCTTTATTTGTTAACTGTAAGCGATTTACTTCAATTAAATACAGTTACTATAGTACAATAATGCGTGCAATAGTTAGAGCATTGGGCCACAGTACTTGGCCTGAGCACTGCGCTAGTTTCTGGCCTTCCTCGCTGTTCATTATGACAGTCATGCATAAATAATGAGATTACTATTTTAACTGAATCACATGAATCACATGTTCGTCTCATTTGATTTTATGAGTTTTATAAAGACGAGGAACTATCAGGAAATATGGTCAAACACCTTAAATACTGGTCTCTAATGGATCCGTCCGGGATGGTGTGGTCGGTAAGAGCAGTGGCTCCGAGACCAGGCTAACGACATTTTCTCGTCGTGACATCTTATCAACATGATTTTCTTTGGTTAGATTAAGTTAAGGTAGTTTGTTGGAGTGTTGATGGGAATAGGTACCTCCGAGACTACGAGAGGAGGATTAGAATTCTAGTGACTCCGTGGCCTTTTCTTATGCAGATCTGACGAATAGCCTTCAATTTATCTTCTTAGAATATAGTATGGAATACGCGTTAAAGTCAATCGCGTAAAAGCCAATACATGTTCTAAGGGGAGTAGTGGGTGAGCACATTGACTCCGCATGCCAGTATGCCCTCAGGGTTTGAGCAACCTTTGAATTATATATCAGTCTATTCTTTCATTTTATTTGCAAGCTATCCTCAAAGAAATGGTGTGTTGTTTTCAAGATAAGTGTTTTGATAATATTCCAAGAAAAAATTGTTCTTTTGTTCCAAGTAATTTCGTTCTTACTTCTTTATTGTTTCAACGAATGTTTTTACGGTGTTCTGTTTGAATTTTGCAATCCTTCTACTTATTTTTGTTCCTTGTTATGCATGCAAGCGGAGGGAATACACACTCTCGAACATAAAACAAAAGACAGAATAGAAATGTTTTCGAAACTCTATCCATATACATCAAGTAGAATTCAATATCAAATGGACGTTAGGTTAGGTATAACTAGGTTACGTTAGCTTCGATTATGGCCGGTTAATAATAATAATAATAATTATTATTATTATTAATATTATAATTATTATTATTATTATTATTATTATTAATATTATAATTATTATTATTATTATTATTATTATTTATATTATAATAATTATTGTTATTATTATTATTAATTATTATTATTATTATTATTATTAATATTATAATAATTATTATTATTAATATAATAATAATAATAATTATTATTAATAAAACAATAATAATTATTATTATTAATATAATAATAATAATTATTATTATTCATATAATAATAATTATTATTATTTTAATATAATAATAGTAATTATTATTATTAATATAATAATAATTATTATTATTAATATAATAATAATTATTATTATTGTTAATATAATAATAATTATTATTATTAATATAATAATAATTATTATTATTGTTAATATAATAATAATTATTATTATTATTAATATAATAATAATTATTATTATATTAATATAATAATAATTATTATTATATTAATAATAATAATTATTATTATATTAATAATAATAATAATTATTATTATTATGAATATAATAATAATAATAATTATTATTTTATTAATAATAGTAATAATTATTATATATTAATAATAATAATTGTTATTATTATATTAATAATAACTATTATTATATTAATAATAATAATAATTATTATTATATTAATAATAATAATAATTATTATTAATAAATAATAACTCCGCTTGGGAGTGGGCAAGCCAGCCCAAGTCTCAGCCGGTCCGAAGCCCGGAGAAAGGAGGAGGGTTGGCGGCAGGAAGGGCATCCGGCCGTAAAACTTTTGCCAAAACCTTATGAATGCAGATCCATTATAACAAGAGGAACAACAAAAGTAACGGAAATCTCCAAGGAGGCACAGGAAAAGAGATTGAGATGGTATGGGCATTGGCCATGTCCAGAGGAGGGAGGAGGAGTATGTGGGACGACGGATGCTGAGGATGGAAATTCCAGACACGAGAAAAAGAGGTAGACCTAAGATGAGGTGGCGGGATAGACTGAAGAAAGATAGTGATAAGGGACTGGAGGAAGAGGTGGCTCAAGACAGAAGTGAATGAAGAAGAAGGATCTGCAACAGCGACCCCACATAGAAGTGGGCTAATAAGGCTGCGGAAGAAGAAGAAGAATTATTAATATAATAATAATTATTATTATTATTAATATAATAATAATTATTATTATTATTAATATAATAATAATTATTTATATTATATAAATAATAATATTATTATTATTATATAATATAATAATAATTATTATTATTATTAATATAATAAAATTATTATTATTATTAATATAATAATAATTATTATTATTATTAATATAATAATATATTATTATTATTATTAAATAATAATTATTATTATTATTATATAATAATAATAATTATTATTATTATATAATATAATAATTATTATTATTAATATAATAATAATAATTATTATTATTAATATAATAATAATAATTATTATTATTAATATAATAATAATAATTATTATTAATATAATAATAATAATAATTATTATTAATATAATAATAATAATAATTATATTAATATAATAATAATTATTATTATTATTAATATAATAATAATTATTATTATTATTAATATAATAATAATTATTATTATTATTAATATAATAATAATTATTATTATTATTAATATAATAATAATTATTATTATTATTATATAATAATAATTATTATTATTATTAATATAATAATTATTATTATTATTAATATAATAATAATTATTATTAATATAATAATAATAATTATTATTATTAATATAATAATAATAATTATTATTATTATTAATAATAATAATTATTATTATTATTATTAGTATAATAATAATAATAATTATTATTATAGTATAATAATGATAATAATTATTATTATTATTAGTATAATAATAATAATTATTATTATTATTATACTAATAATAATAATAATAGTTAGTCAGGATGAAGGCGCTCAGTAGGATGGTGCAAATGGGGAGAGGCTTTGCACAAGGGGGAGGGGTTATCCCCCAAATTGCAATGAAAGGGGAGGGAGCTTTGGTGGGAGAAGGGAGGATGACCTCCCCCCAAAGGTGTAACTTTAACCTAAGAAAGAGAGAGAGAAAGGAGGAAGAGGAGGGTCTTTGGGGGAGAGTAGGGATGTCCTCACTCCCAAAGGGAAATCCTAACCTCAGCCTTAACCTGAGAGATAGAGAGAGAGAGTTGTGTCATCCACCGGCGTCCGTCGCAGCGTCCGTCGCAGCGTCCGTCGCAGCTGTTATATAAAAGTCTGGGGTTGCCAGATACACCTATATAATTTAATTATTTTCAGGTGTACCTTATTAGGGTGAGTTGCCAGCTACCACTATATATTCTATTATTTATTTAATAGGTAGAGGTGCCAGATACCACTATATATTCTATTTATTTATTTATATAAGGAGAGTTGGCAGATACCCCTATATATTTTAATTATTTAGTTATATATAGAGGAGTTGCCCGAAAGCACTATTTATATATGCAGGGTTACCAGGCAGAATTGGCAGAATTGAGCGTCCACTTTTCAAGGCACATAACATGTCCGTTTCAAGATGGGAATGAACTCAGAATGGTTCCCTGAGTTTTTTATGATACACACAGACCGTGCATGGAACAAGGAACTCTTCTGGGACAATTAAATCCACTATAGTCCGAATAAGTAATGGTAAATGACAAATACCATAGTTTTCTTTTTCATGATGCCAGTTGAGGTTTAAGTTTGGTTTTTGGCTAAAATATAATAGTTACCTTTTTCTTTGATGTATTCAATCTGACGTGAAGACAGCGAGTCTTTGCTTATATTGAGGTTCTAAATGTAGCAGGGCTAGGCTGCTTTAAACCCTAGATCCATGTCCCAAAGCTGGATCCTGTCTGCTTTGCAGATAGCTGGTGAGGGAAGCTATATTTGTGGGACCTCTTTGCGAGTGGCCCGTTGCCCACGTCGGGCTAGCATCATGAAAAAGAAAAACTATGGTATTTGTCATTTACCATTACTTATTCGGACTATAGTGGATTTAATTGTCCCAGAAGAGTTCCTTGTTCCATGCACGGTCTGTGTGTATCATAAAAAACTCAGGGAACCATTCTGAGTTCATTCCCATATATATATATATATATATATATATATATATATATATATATATATATATACTACCAGTCAAAAGTTTAAGTACACCCTGAAATATTCATAAATTTCAAATTTTGTTTAAAGTTTTTTATTTATTAACTAAGTTATCATGACACAAATTCATAAGTACAAACATGGGAACTTAAATAACAACAAATCAGGACAATTTACCAAAAGCAAAGTCTAAATTTTAGATTCATCAAAATAGCCTCCTGTAGCAGCAATTACAGCAGAAGAAATTCGAGGTATGCGCTCAAAAAGAGAAAGAAGATAGTCTGGTGAAAGCTGCTGCCAGCACACTTGTAAGAGTTTTAAGAGCTTTGAGCACTGGATGGCTGCTTCTGCTTCAGGTAATTTTGACACAGCTTGGAAGTGTGTTTAAGATCGTTGTCTTGCTACATTATGAACTGTTGGCCAACTAGTCGCAGTTCAGATGGGATGGCATGGCTCTGTAGAATGCTGTGATAGCCACGGTGGTTCAGTATTCCAGTGATTTTGTGGAAATCTCCAACTTCCTCCCCTGTAAAACATCCCCAGACCATCACATTTTCTCCCCCGTGCTTCACTGTTGGCACAACACACTGCTGTGTCATTCTTTCCCCGCTCTGCGCCACACAAATACTGCGTTTGGATCCAAAAACTTCGAACTTTGAGTCGTCAGTCCAAAGAACAAATTTCCACTGCTCAACAGTCCATGTTTGGTGTTTTTTAGCCAAGGCTATCCTTTTCTTTTTGTTCTGGAGTCTCGACATTGGTTTCTTTGCTGCAGTTCGTCCTTTTAATCCTGCCTCTCTTAGTCTTCTCTGAACAGTTGATGTTGAAACTGTTGTACTTCTGGGGTTGTTCAGCTGGGCTTTGATTTCAGGTGCTGTGACGCCTGTTGTGCAGACTGGTGACTCGGATATACTTGTCCTCTGAGTCTGTTGTGGTTCTTGGTCGCTCTCACCTTTTTCTGTCCTTATTTTGACCAGTTTCTTCGTACTGTTTAATGGCACGAGCAACCGCATTCACAGAAACTTTTAATTTTTTTGCAGTTTGCCTCAGTGATTGGCCCTCATTTATCAAAGTTACAATCGACTGTCTTTTTTCTGTTGTTAACTGAGCTTTGGCACCCATTTTTGCTTTCTGAAAAACAAAAATATACCTTAAACTACACAGTTAGCTGCTCTGCAAGGATTTTATATGTAAAGACCTGCAGCGCATGTTAATAACTGAGCACATGTATTAACATACTCCTGAAGAAACACACTACCCCAGTAAAGACTTTTAAACTGTTTTTGGACCTTTGTGCAGAGCTAATGGCATTCATTTTAGGTTGCATGCTAGACGTAAATTAACACATTTTGAAGGCTATTTTGAAGAAGCTTCTGTTACAACACACTGCATAGGGCAGGTGCACTGAAGCATACAATATGAAAGACAAGTAAGCAAATTCATCTCTAGTACCTGTTAAGTTTACATTTGAAGTTTGTCATGAGCTAAGCAGCAAAACATTGGAAATTAATAGGTGTACTTAAACTTTTGACTGGTAGTGTATATATATATATTATATATATATATATATAATATATATATATATATATGTATATATATATATATATATATATATATATATTATATATATATATATAACAAAAAAAACAATTATTTAACAAACTTCCCACGCAGTATATATAACTTCAGTTTACTACACTACATATATTTATATACATTCTTAAAAAACTCTATATACACTTTTATATTATTATTCTATTTTTTATATAAATAAAATTCTGCGAATTCAAAGTTAATAGGTAAAATACTTTACATTAAAACGACTTCACTTCCCAACCAAGAAAGACAGAAGAGTGTAACTATCGTCGACCAAAAACTAAAAAGGTCACATTGGAATGTGGTTTGACACACATTTCGGCAATTTTGCTTCTCTGTTACTGTGTATTAAATTTATTTATATTTTATATTCTTTGCACTATTTGAAAAGGTTTATTTTTATTATTATTATTAAAATCATTATTATTATACGATTATCATTATTATTTATACAGACATCTTACACATTTTTTCAAAATTAACACACACACACACACACACACACACACACTTCGGGAGTACTCAACAATTGGAATTGAATCAAATAAATAAATAATATATATATATATATATATATATATATATATATATATATGATGAAAAGAACCACGAAAGAAAGGGAACACAGAATGATGCTCAAGCGTTTTCGTCTAAAGACATTCTCATTCTGTTTCGTTTCCTTCATGGTTCTTTTCATCAAATATTTTTCATGTGTTACTTTCGTGAAATAATTTTCATATATATATATATATATATATGAAAATTATTTCACGAAAGTAACACGTGAAAAATATTTATGATGAATAAAACCACGAAGGAAAGGAAACACAAAATGGTGCTCAAGCGCTTTCGTCTAATGACATCCTCAGGAACACTGAAGTACATAAAAGGGTAACAGCCTGTATATAGGTTACAGAAAGAAAAAAATAAATAAATAAATAACATACATACATACACACACACACACATATATATATATACATACATATCTATATATACATATACATACATATATATATACATATATATATATATGCAATAAACAGAGCAGTAAAAATAAAAATTAAAAATTAAAGGATTACACTGGTCAACACTCATTTTATTGCCAATCATATTAGAGTGATTTTGGGGTAATTTTGTGGTGCTGATTCCGAATATGACATCGGTTTTGCTAGATTGGCTCTAATTTATGAGATAATTGGTACCCCATTGAAACACGTAAAAATGCAAAAAAATTAATGTTCAGGCGGAGCCTACTTACAAATCGTATTGAAATTGTCTCAAATCATACAAAAGTAAACACATGAAATACATAATGGCATTTTATTCGGTCTCACCATCTAGAATGTTCCGGTAGTTTCCCATATGCTGGCGTTATGGTTACGTTTCCTATTAATTGAGGGTATTCATTATCTCAAGAACTAGAGCCAAATCGGAAAAACTACTTTCAATTTGGAATTCAGCAACCCAAAAATACCATAAATTCGTACGAATTTCCATGGCAACGAAAAAAAATCTTTTTTGTTGTTGACCTGTGTTATCAGTGAGGCGTACAGATTTGTAAGGAATAATATCGATTTTTAGCACCCGGGCAGTTTTCCAATATAAATTTGTATTTTTATAATCCATTTGATCTTGTGCTAAAAATCGATATTATTCCTTACAAATCTGTACGCCTCACTGATAACAGTGTTCCTGAGGATGTCATTAGACGAAAGCGCTTGAGCACCATTTTGTGTTTCCTTTCCTTCGTGGTTTTATTCATCATATATATATATATATATATATATATATATATATATTTACAGAGAAAGAGAGAGAGAACGTTCTGTCAAGAATAGAAAGTGAGGACGACACACACACACACACACACACACACAGACACACACACACACACACACACACACACTAACTATTGATTTTCTTTCGAAATCACTGTTAAAAATGATAATTACCAGAAATCAACTTAAAGGGTTTGCATCAGTTTAACAGACAACTGGTCAGGCGCAGCGCTCAACCGAAATGATGCATACAATTGTCCTAACTCTTGTATTATTATTATTATTACGTACGGTGATTTCACGAAGGTCAAACTTATCGCCCCTACTCTCGAGTTGGCCTGGTGAAGTAGTGAGGACTTCTTTTACTCTCCACTTCACATCAGTACACCCGACTCATCGGGGTTTCTTCTGTACCATGGGTCTAATCTGTTGCACTCTATTGATTTTAGTTCCTACTTTTTTTCCGTACCGTAACAGTTGAAATTTCTCAGTGTTAAACTTCATATAAAAACCAAGCGACTTCTAAAACTTACTACATTATTATCCCTGTCCTATCCTTCATGCATTAAAAAAGTTATATTTTATTGGTAACATTCCATTAGCATCCCCCAGAATTGTTCATTCTGACGAAGGTCAAACTTTTTACTCCGCCTTAGACCTTCAATTTAACGTGGAAGGTTCATCCACACCATGCGTACACTTATCCACGCAGTGGAAAATAAAACACAGCATGAAACTCTAGACATACTTAAAGGAACCTAAAGTAAGTAAGCATATGTACATATATATAAAATTAGAAAGGAACATCAGCCCTCAATTTCGTACAATTTTTTTTCCTACAACGTATTCTTTCATCTCTCCTGGGCTACTTCGTGGCCATTGTTACAAAACCGCTTCTCCTCGATCAACAAAGTTAAGCAGTGCGATGGATGACCGTCCTCCGCGCCTAGATGATGTAGTGACCCGTGGTTAGGATCAAAGGTAAAGCTACATATAAGTTCCCTCCGTCACATGATTTTTACCATCACGAAACAATCCCAAAACATCAACATCATCTACATGTCAAATTACTTTTACGTAGTTAAGGCATAACCAGCCATTTGGTATACATATATATATATATATATAATTAAATAATAATATCATTTATATACAACCAAACGAATTAAATAAAACACCATTACATCATTCTGCTTATTTAGACGAATTATTGGAATCAATATCATGAAATATATAGAAAATAATACACAATCCTATTCAAACGAGGAATATATGCAATAAAAAATAATAATAGTATAAGAAATACGAACGAAGAATATATAAAATAAAAAATAATAATAATAATACAAGAACTACAAAATGGTGGAATATAATCAGCAAAATAATAGTACAGGAGAAACATATATATATATATATATATATATATATATATATATATATATATATATATACACATATATATATATACACACACAATTATATTAAATAATTAAATATATTGAAAATAAATATACCTCAAAATATATAACTATGTTCTACTGCGCTTAACTGAAACACGAAACTCGCACGTGATCGATTCTACAGTCACATCATTGTTGCATTGCATTATGCAGTAAACACGACTTAACATTATTTCACCGCTCAAGTTATAGGGATGCCTATACTCGATATAAATGGCCTTCATATCGTTAAATACAATTTTTGTCCCCACTTTACATTCGGTTGGCAAGTTATCTTTAAACTAATACAATTAAAAGCACGCACAAAGAGGTCATCGTTAGCCACAACATCATTATTAAATTCAAGTTTATAAACACTCCTTTCCAATCGATGGTTTATTCTTACCGATACTCGCTTTTCAATCGTGAACTCTTCTTCATAATTCATAGCGGTAGTTGAAATAATCTAAGTCGTAACGAGAGCTATTCATTATATAAAAAAACAGCCCTTCAGGGTGAACGGTGGGGATTTTCACGAGCTAAACGCATTTTACTCACATTCCGGCGCATTATTTGAGAGAAACATATGACCATATTTTTCCATTTTGCTTAGCAGACGATACTCGTCTCTAAATTCTGTTAAAGCAATTTTTTAGCGTTTGATTTTAGAGCTAGATGGATAAAACACATTTTACGTTATTTTTAACAAGAAATTAGTTGTAAGTATTCAGTAAAACCTGATTTTAGGAGTCTAAATTACTTAAGGTGTAAGATTCATTGTCATGAACCTCATATTTAACATGTAATTCAAATGAACTGGTTTGCTAAGTGAGTTTTGTGTAAAAGAACTATATATATGGAACTTTTCGGTTTGGAGGACTTGATTAACCTTGTTTTTGTTCGTGCGTTGGTCTCTCTTCACACGGAGATCAATCTGTTGGCCCCTCTAGGTCTGGCTTGGTGGAAGAGCGAGTTGCTTGTGCTCTCCTCCGTACATAGCCAGGTACACCCGGCTCATCTGGTACCGTCCTGAGCCAGTAATGGGGGAGGGGGTGGGGTAATGGGGGAGTGGGGTAGGGTTAATGGGGAGAGGGTTGGGGTAATGGGGATAATAGCATTTTTTTACATTTATCGCTTAGCCGAAGACGGCCTGTGCAAAGCACACAAGCCCTACCTGAAGGGTAGGATGCCGGAGGCAGAGCTTGAAATAATAATAATAATAATAATAATAAACCTTTTCAGCCATGCAAAGAAAAATAAAATATAAAAATAAATTTAATACACAGTAACATAGAAGCAAAATCGCCGCAATGTGGGTCAAACCACATTTCAATGTGACCTTTTTAGTTTTTGGTCGACGATAGTTACACTCTTCTGTCTTTCTTGTTTGGGAAGCGAAGTCATTTTAATGTAAATGTATTTTACTTATTAACTTTGAATTCGCAGAATTTTATTTAAATAAAAATAGAATAATAATATAAAAGTATATATAGAGTTATTTAAGAATGATATAAATATATGTAGTGTAGTAAACTGAAGTTATAAATAATCCTAAGGAAAGTTTGTTAAAATAACTGTTTTTCCTTTTGATATATATATATATATATATATATATATATATATATATATATATATATATATAAGTGTGTACTGTTATTTTGCTTGCATTTCATGCCATTTGTTTTCATTTATTCCGGATTAATTGTTTTTCTTTTATTGTTAATTAAAATAATATAAAAGTATATATAGACTTCTCATTTAATTCTTTCGGTTGTATATATAAAGTGTACTGTTATTTTTTTGCTTGCATTGTTAATTAAATAAATAATGTGTTTTAATTAGTTCCTTTGCTGAGCAAATTAAGGAGAACGTCGCTCTTGCCTTTAATAAATAATATTAAATAAGTAAGTGGTGCTGCCTCTTGACCCTGCATATATAAATAGTGCTTTTTGGCAACTCATCTATATATAACTAAATAATTAAAATATATAGTGGTATCTGGCACCTCTACTTATATAAATAAATAAATAGAATATATAGTGGTAGCAGGCAACTCACCCTAATAAGGTAAACCTGAACAGAATTAAATTATGTAGGGGTATCTGGCAACTCCAGACCCTCTATATAACAGCTGCGGATCCCTGGACGCTTATTATGCGACGGACGCTGGTGGATGAAACAACTCTCTTTCTCCTCCTTAGATTAAGGCTTAGGTTAGGATTTCCCTTTGGGGGTGAGGACATCCCACCTTCTCTCCCAATGACCTTCCTCCTCCTTTCTCTTTCTCTCTTAGGTTAAGTTTACCTCTTTGTGGGGAGGTCATCCTCCCTTCTCCCCCCCAAAGCTCCCTCCCTCCTTCATTGCAATTTGGGGAATAGTCCCTCCTTGTTGCAAGACACCTCCCCCTTTTAACAGCCCCTCCCCCTTTTAACAACCCCTCCTCCTTTTAACAACCCCTCCCCCTTTTCAACACCCCCCCTCCCATTTTCAATACCTTCAACCACCCTCCCCCTTCTGTTGCAGATCACCCTTGCAACATCCCCCTTCCCATTTGCAACATTGATCAACATTTACAACATTGCAATTGCATTTCCCCATTTCGCGCCCCTAATACTGCGCTTATTTTTGGGCTTTAATTAGCTAGCATTACCGGGAGTCGAACCCTCGACGTCAGTGTTTTCGAGAATTTTGTCTATCGATCAAAAGGGTTGTTTTTCTAAAGGTTCGACACTCCTTGAAGCTATCGCCGATATACATTATACAAGATTGTTTTCAAGAAAGGATGAAAGATGCAAGAAATACGATATGTATCAACGATACAATTTTCATACACAAAACTGTTTCCAATTGGTAAATTAATCGTAATTCCAATAGTATAGAAACATCCAGATAAACAGAAATGAATCAATTTAAGAACTTCCCCTTGAGTTCCTCATGTCCGTTTATGAGCTACATTTACAGAATATTTTGGCATGATGACATCAGGCGGTCCTCACATCCTTTAATGAGGTGTATTTCAGGGTTAGGGTACGGTTAGGTTAAGGGGAGACTTCATAGACTTCATAATGAGGTACATTTAACGTTGGCGTACCCTCTGGGGATGTCGTAGTCCAGCAGGAGTTCAAAGGGCGACACCTGGAGCCCGGAATCAACCCGCTTATACATACCCGCCGCACGACAGTTCACTAAACAAAGTTTCGTACCTGAAAGGTTTTATGGACGAAACAAGGGCGGACACCGCATGCCTAACAGAAATACATCTTAAAGATTGCTAAAGAAACTGCGATAACTGCGAACACTGTATCGATAAGAAAGAATTGCATATCGATGGATTCAACTTACTAAGAGCGGAGAGAACAGCGAGACGTAAAGGTGGCTGTGCTATTTATATACATGAGAGGCATATGACAGAGATGGTAATAAGTAAATCCAACAGTTTCGTGAAAACCCTTGCAGTGAAAATAGAGAAACTAAACGTGGTACTGATAGTCATCTATAGACGTCCAAACTCTCCAAATGAAAAATTTTCGGATGCCATTGATGATATCAGAACCCTAATAAAGCCCGTAAACTCTCCATCCCCTAATATAACACTCTGTGGCGATTTTAATTTCTCACTTATAAAATGCAAAAAGGTGGGTAGAAACATATATACACAGCAAGATAAAGGGGGCACAAGAGAGGACCAGGAGCAAGCAAAAATGCTGATGGCTCTCACAAACGAGTTTATGCTGACACAGGAGATAACAGAAAATACCAGGAAATATAACTGCCTAGATCTGGTATTCACAAATCAAACGAACTTGATTGCCAATATAAAAATAACCCCAACTATTATCTCGGACAACAATATTATCGAGTTATCAACAAATATGGTGATAACTTTAAAAGAATACACATACGGAAGGAAGAAGCAAATATGGAGTTTTTAACTTAAACTCCAAGACCATAAATTGGGAAGAAATCAGATCACACATGGCTCAAATTGAGTGGAGAACAGTTTTAGAGAATAAAACAACTGATGAAATGTTAACAACCTTGGAGGAAAAGACGCTGAAAATTTTGGAAAAATATGCTCCGAAAGCACAGTCAAAAGGAAAGAGGAACTGGCTAGACAGGCAAAAGAGAAGGATATTCTGCAAAAGAGAGAGAGTAGCGACGAAATTAGCTAATTGCGGAGACAACAATGCCATGAAAGTAATACAAGAAAAACTGGAGAGAATCGATAGGAAAATACAAACTCTGATAAATGGCCATACAGAGAGGGAAGAGGAAAAGGCGGTCGAAGCAATAAAAAAATCCAAAATACTTCTACAGCTATGCGAAACGGAAAACAAAATCGCGCGCTACTATCGGGCCCTGAAGAAAGGAAATAATGAACTAACTGACGATCCAAAAGAAATATCTGCAACATTGAGAGCACAGTATGAATCAGTTTTCAGTACCCCAAAAAGTGACAAGCCGATACCTGACATAGATGCATTCTTCAAAGAGAAATTGCAAGGAGAATGTATAACAGACTTTGATTTTACCCCAGAAGATGCAGCGAGAGCTATAGGACAAATGAGATCACATTCAGCTGCAGGTCCGGACAAATGGAACGCACTATTAATTAAAAACTGTGAAAATGAAATAGCTACACCCTTATACTGGATATGGAGAAGATCCCTAGGCACTGGGGAAATACTGAGCATCTTGAAAAGAGCAAACATTGTTCCTATATATTAAAGGAGGGGATATATCTCAAGCAAAGAACTATAGACCAGTGTCATTGACATCCCACCTCACCAAAATATTTGGTGAGGTTTTCTTTAATCGTATGTATTTTGAGTACGTTTTTAGCACAGCCTTGTTTATTTGATAAGTGTTTACTTTATTAATAATATAAATAAATGAGGGAGAGTTAGGAAAGTTACAAGGAAATGAGGGTGCCGCAACAACCTTATATGCATGTCTAGGTGGTAGTCATTTCACTTAAGCGTAGACCATTCACTGAGATAAGAGTTGGTACAGAAAAAATGAGGGTTACCCTTTCATCTCAACCCCAACTGCCCACAATGGACATGTTTGAAAATAGGAAAGATGTAAACAATGAACATCCTATAGGGAAAATAAATTGCCAAGAAATTTTACAGATCAACAGATATACACGCGGGCCTAATTTACGTATTTGAACGTCGATTCACTCGAGAAGAGCATCTAATACTAGGTCAAACTTGGTGTTCAGCGTATTGATGGAGGAGTTGGAAACGACTTGATGACGGTTCTTACACCAGGTGTTATAAATTTTTTACGTGAAGAATTTACTTTAAATATTCGTATTGTACCGTTTCGGTTCCAGTTCGCAACCATTACTTCGAGCCGGATTCGTATTAAGTGTCAAAAGTTTAGAATAGTCGATGCTGTCGATCCTATTTAGAAGTTTAAAAACTTTGATGAGATCTCATCTGATGCGATACTTTTCTAACGAACACAAATTAAGGCTAGTGATCCACCGGGTTTAGCCTTGTCGTTCCGACTTGAACATTTTCACACTTTCGTATGTCTTTTCTCAAAGATGGATATCCGAATTGTACAACATACGCGCAGTGGGGCATAATCAATGCTTTGTAAGAGAGGAAGAATAACATCTTTTCTTCGGTACAAGAAATGCCTCTTTATTATTGCAATTTCTTTTGAACCTTGATGCGGCGTTTGAAAAAATTGAGAGAGATATAGAGAGAGAAGAATAAAGTGCTTTTCATCATCGCACATTTTAATCGGCTACAATGAAGCAGATAATTAAATAAGTACATATTTAAAAGTAAATAAATAATTAAACCTATATTATGAATACTTGAAAAGTTTATAAGTATTTCATCTAGAAATGCCTGAATATAATAGTTCCTTATTAATTTAATTTTAGTTAAAATATATTTTCTTCATCAAGTTTTTTCTATTTTTTTAATAAAAATATTTATTAAAAAGTTCCTCTTTTATGCTAAATCTTTATTAGCATGTTTCAATTCGTGAACATGAGTGTCGGTAATATATTTAAACTTCAGCGTCTTGCCATATTCCTCAAATAATATTTTAGATATACAGTTTGTTTCATAACAATTACGTTACTGGTACGAAATAACGGAAACAATAATAATAATAATTAAGCTGATAATTATAAGTCTATCTCATTAATAATTAGATTAGTCAAATTTTAACACATTCTATCTGAAACAGGATAGCTATCCATGTACTAAACGCAAAATATAATTTGTCAAAAAGAAATGTAATAGTTTTCTTCAAAATTTTTCATTTTTTGTTTATTAAAACAAAAAATCTTTTCTGCTTTAAATGATTATTATTATGCGTCACGATTTTATTGCAGTAACATCAATCAATAAACAAAGACGAAACGATGATATTATGTCACTCGTTCAGGTGGGATTCTTTCTACTACCTTGCTTATTATCTGTTGTATTTTTTGGGAACTTACATGCCTTCATATAGATATATTAGGCTTTGATTCAATTCTGTAAGTATTGAAGAAATCTCGAAACTTTGGTACTTGTCGGCGTCGGATTAACATACTAGCTTTTTATTCGTTTATCATTTTCTCTTTCTGTTCTTATTATATACTATATACAGTACATTACACTGCCCAACAAAAAAAACATGTTTTGCTGCTGATTTAATTCTAAGACCTGTTTCTGGATAATATTGATGTGCTGATTTCAAAAATCACCTTAGATTTTGTCCATCACATCAGGTTTTCGTGCAATGCAATATGCCTATTTTGGGTGATCCATGAAGGGCGCTTATCAAAATTGATGATTTTTGAGACCTGTTAACTTGTAAACTTGTAAACTTTCAGCAGTTGGGTTGCAACATGAGCATTAAAGTTCACTATCTCAACAGTCATCTGGATAAATTTCCAGAAAATCTTGGTGATGTTAGTGAAGAGCAAGGTGAAAGGTTCCACTAAGATATCAAAGTGATGGAAGAACGATACCAAGGAAGATGGGATACCCATATGATGGCTGACTACTGCTGGAGCCTGCAAAGAGATTGTCTTGACATCTCTCATTCTAGGAAGTCCTATAAGAGAAAATTTATCAGCACTGAAAAGTAAGAAAACAAGAAAAAGACAATGTTAAGAAAACTGGTCCCGTGCTTGCTTTAATATGGATTCATTTTTTGCTTATTTAAACACTTTTAATCACTTTATGTGTCACTATTACCATTGTATATTAAAATTCACTCCCTGCACAATTGTTTACTTTTCATGCTGATTCTGAGTATGTAAAAACTTATTTTTTGAAAAGAAAAAAAATTGGGCATAAAACTGCCAAAATGCGATATCTCCAAAATATCCGTATTTGATTGCTCGAAAACCTGACGTGATAGGCAAAAACTAAGGTGATTTTTGAAATCAGCACACCAAAGCTACCTAAAAACAGGTGTTAGAATTAAATCAGCAAAATTGGTGTTGGGCAGTGTTATATATTATTTCTGGTCTACATTTACTAGTGTGTATATATATATATATATATATATAGTTACGATAGAAATGTTCTTCGGGAACATTATCCTCAATAGGAATATGAAAACAAGAGATACGACTCTCAACATTTATTGGCCAAACGTTTCGGTCCACTCAGGGGCCATCTTCAGTGACTAAATAGAAGCATCTAAAAATAATCATAAAACTAAAGTAAATACAAATGTCAAACTGTACGATAATAAAATCTAACACAAAAAAAGTTAAAAAATTGTTAAAAAACTATCTGGATTATAAAACAAAATAAAAGTAAAATTAAAACAAACTAAAATTTCAAAAATTAAAAGTTTAAAAATGTTAAGTTTAAAATTAAAAATTTAAAAAGGACTAACCTGGATGGTAAAAGTTACAAATAACAAGTGGAGAGAAAGGAAAAAACAACTTAAGTTAGTGCGTTGGTTGCGTTTAAAAGGTGTTGGTTGGTTAGGAAGTATGTAATTTTATCGAGGAAAGGCTATCGTTTAGTTCAGGATTTAATTTCTTGATAAAAAGGGATTCTAAAATTTTAAGATCAAGTGAATTAGGAGCAGACGACAAAATAGCAAAGGAGTCCTGGGGGCACGGGTGGTCATGGGTCTCTGAATGATGCCGAATAGCAGAGGACTCAGGAGTGGAAAGAGGGCGAGAAGTTCGATAAGAAAAACCCAAATGCTTTGAAATCCTAAGTTTTAACTGTAGGGCAGTCTGCCCCACATAACGACTTTGGCAGGTCGCACATGTATATAAATAAATAACAAAGGATCTCAAAAGCACGGGGAGGTGATCTTTATGGCGAAAAAAGGATTGCAGAGAATTGGAATTAGAATTAATGATTATAAAGTCGCATTGAGGGAAGTGTCTGTCCAAAATAGAGTGGACATCTTTATTAAGTTGAAAAGTTAGTTGGTCTAAAAATGGAAGCTTAAGATAAACCTTCTGTTTCGGAACCGTGGAGTGAATTATTTTAGGTGAATATAGGTTATTTAAAAATTTAGAAATTAAAGCCTCAAAAGTCAAAGTACAATAAAAATTAAAGTTGAAAAATCTCTTAAGATACTGAATTTCTAAGTCAAATAAAGACCAACTTGAACAAAGGTGATAGGCTCTAAAAATACGACTTTTAATACTAGCCAGCTTAAAACTAAGTGGAATATTGCTGAAAAAATGAGTACCGAGTTGGGTAGTAGTTGGTTTTCTGTATACTTGTGTTGAGAAGCCTATACTGTGTTTATTTATGGTAACATCAAGAAACGAAATTTTATTGTGTTGTTCTACTTCCATAGAGAATTTAATATTAGGATGCTTAGTATTAATGTAATTTAAAAATAAAGGGGCATGATCTTTATGCTTAAAAATGACAAAACAATCATCTACATAACGTTCAAATAAAATAGGTTTAAAATCAAGCGGGCAATCCCTCAGCCACTTTTCCTCGTGAAAACCTATTTTATTTAAACGTTATGTAGATGATTGTTTTGTCATTTTTAAGCATAAAGATCATGCCCCTTTATTTTTAAATTACATTAATACTAAGCATCCTAATATTAAATTCTCTATGAAGTAGAACAACACAATAAAATTTCGTTTCTTGATGTTACCATAAATAAACACAGTATAGGCTTCTCAACACAAGTATACAGAAAACCAACTACTACCCAACTCGGTACTCATTTTTTCAGCAATATTCCACTTAGTTTTAAGCTGGCTAGTATTAAAAGTCGTATTTTTAGAGCCTATCACCTTTGTTCAAGTTGGTCTTTATTTGACTTAGAAATTCAGTATCTTAAGAGATTTTTCAACTTTAATTTATATTGTACTTTGACTTTTGAGGCTTTAATTTCTAAATTTTTAAATAACCTATATTCACCTAAAATAATTCACTCCACGGTTCCGAAACAGAAGGTTTATCTTAAGCTTCCATTTTTAGACCAACTAACTTTTCAACTTAATAAAGATGTCCACTCTATTTTGGACAGACACTTCCCTCAATGCGACTTTATAATCATTAATTCTAATTCCAATTCTCTGCAATCCTTTTTTCGCCATAAAGATCACCTCCCCGTGCTTTTGAGATCCTTTGTTATTTATTTATATACATGTGCGACCTGCCAAAGTCGTTATGTGGGGCAGACTGCCCTACAGTTAAAACTTAGGATTTCGAAGCATTTGGGTTTTTCTTATCGAACTTCTCGCCCTCTTTCCACTCCTGAATCCTCTGCTATTCGGCATCATTCAGAGACCCATGACCACCCGTGCCCCCAGGACTCCTTTGCTATTTTGTCGTCTGCTCCTAATTCACTTGATCTTAAAATTTTAGAATCCCTTTTTATCAAGAAATTAAATCCTGAACTAAACGATAGCCTTTCCTCGATAAAATTACATACTTCCTAACCAACCAACACCTTTTAAACGCAACCAACGCACTAACTTAAGTTGTTTTTTCCTTTTTCTCCACTTGTTATTTGTAACTTTTACCATCCAGGTTAGTCCTTTTAAATTTTTAATTTTAAACTTAACATTTTTAAACTTTTAATTTTTGAAATTTTAGTTTGTTTTAATTTTACTTTTATTTTGTTTTATAATCCAGATAGTTTTTTAACAATTTTTTAACTTTTTTTGTGTTAGATTTTATTATCGTACAGTTTGACATTTGTATTTACTTTAGTTTTATGATTATTTTTAGATGCTTCTATTTAGTCACTGAAGATGGCCCCTGAGTGGACCGAAACGTTTGGCCAATAAATATATATATATATATATATATATATATATATATATATATATATATATATATATACAGGCATACCCCGCATAACACGGATTTGTTCAACGCTGATTCGCCATAACGCTGATAAAACCTTGACACCATTTTCCGAACAGCGATGCTTCACATTCGCTCTTGCATGTTTTAGTAGCAAACATTTTTGACAAAAAAATTTCTCCCACTTTATTATTTACTATTTAAATAAAAATTTTAAAAACAAAGGCATTTTTTAACGTTGAATGGAACAAAGTTAGTTTTAAAAATAAGCGTGATTTTAAAAAGTGTAGAAAATATCAACATATTTTTTCCAAAATTAATGAGGTTAAATTTTAACTAAAAATTAAACATACAGTATACAGTGGTGAATAGGAAACAGCTTTTATCTAATTGGCTTGAAGATTGTGATAAAAAAAGAATTCTGCGTAGCGAGATGACAATTCATTTGAAAGCGCTAACGTATGAAGAAATTTTTACTGTTGCTAGTCGCGGTCTCGCGGATGGATGGTTTGACAGATTAAAAAAGAACGTAATAATGAGCGCACTTTTAGCTAAAAATTAAACAAATTCGTAACTAAATTGTTTGCAGTTGTTTCACAATTAAAACTAGTTAATTTTCACGTAAAAAGACTGGGTTTTTTCAGATTTTTCTTTATCATTGACATCTGAGAACGAAACACATTATTTCACATTGCTTACATTCCCCGATCAACGCTGATTCATATAAAGCGGTACTTTCCGCGGACGAATTAACCGCGTTAATCGGGGTATTGCTATATATCAGTAGATGCCTGACGCATAAAAGGGATGTTCCTTGCCTGCACAAACAAACCACCTTTTCATCTTCATTCTAAGGAACTGGTCCGTAAAGGTACCGAAAACCTTATCGTGCGACCGGGAAGGCTGTGGGCATGATTAGGTCGCGGCGGAGTAGCACGTGGATTCAACGTGTGTGTGTGTGGTCGTGCTGGCGTACGTGGGACGCGTGGGTACGATGGTGCGGCGGGTACGCGTGATGGGGTAGATTCCGGGTTCCAGGTATCTTCCTTGTGACCTCTGTGGGGGCTACGACATCCTCAGAGCCTATGCCAACCTTAAAGGTTCATGAAGGCTCCCCTTAACCTAATCTTCCCCTATCTCCCTCAAATACACCTCAAAAAATAACGTGACGACCGTGTGATGTCACCATGCCAAATTTTTCCGTAATTGTAACTCATAAACGGAAGTGAGGAACTCAAGGGGGAAATTCTCAGATCGATCCATTTCTGTCTACCTGGATGCGTCTATATTACTATTTTTTTGGTTTAATGTTTAGTAGGGCGGATCGAAAATGAGGTTTTTAAACTTTGTTTCGAAATTCAAATATGGCTAGTGCGGAAAATATGTGGGTGATATAGATAATGACTGTGCATAAATATTAGTCCTGCGAAATTATATCTTCAGGTGCCACAAAGCCGTCGAAAAATGTGAAATATAATGATTTTCTTATATTCTGCATTAGTACAATAACTGAAACTTACTTGTTATTATTATATATTAAGTGTTCCAATTACCAAAATAGTTACTGAATTACGCAGCTCTTAGTTTATTTAGATCAATGTTCTTTTGATTAATGATCTAAATATTCCAGAACTCACCACGAGGAGGTGGCTGCGTGTCGAGCTCCACCCATGCCCTCCCAACCACCCATCCTTGCGCATGTTTTTATCTATTAACGTTTTATTTAAACTTTATATTCAGCTTTACTTTCGAATGATGGCATTTTTTACGTGACTGAAGTGTTGATCTTATGAAGCCATCTCGCGCGTTCAATCCAAATACTTTTGATGATGCTTCAGTCACTAATTTTACCATTCTTTCTACAACTTGTGTATGACAAGGGAATTTCTCGAATGGAGGGGTACTCTTGTTTTCTATGAATTCTTCAATCTCATTTTCTGTCAGGTGTCTTGTCACAGGTGGTTCAGTGACAATGCATTTTTGCCAATTAATTAAATCAGTATAATCAGTAGCTTCAAATTGAATAACAGGTACTGTGAAACGCCTCACAACTTTTTCCTTGTTTGTTTGCCTTGCTTTCTTTATTCGCCTCCACGCTAATTCTCTTATGGCGCTGCGGTTATCATGAATCATTGATGCTAGAATATTTTCTGGATTTGCAAAAAATGCATTTCTTTGTATGACAGGGTTTACAATATCCTTTACTTCGTCATTCAGTGTTCTTGTTAGTTCAATAGTTTTGAAAACATGTTTTGAGCCATTGACAAAAGACGTACTTTGCTTAATAGAAAACCACATTGGGATGTAGACCTTCATTATAAAAGAAGCAATGTTCATGAGGTTCTCAGATGGACTTACAGTTGAAACGTATAGACGAAGCAAACGATTTGCTGTAGTCAGCCATCGTGAATGTACCATTTTGCCTGGACTACGATGAGCAAGATCTGGAGAGCAATATCCCTTTGTTATGGCCTGATGAATATCAATTAGATATTTTTGGTCGGTGCTAAGATCTTCACAGTCTACAGTTGGTTCCTCAGCATCAATCCTTTCAAACTCGACAATAGGAAGACTCTCACAGTTCTCTAATTCCCTGCCAATAGGACCGGTGAATCCGCGGGGGCCAGATGTTTTTCCATCCAGCTTTGCAACTAAATGGCGTAATGGCAATTCATTGGCATGGAGCTGGCACACTAAATGTTGAACTGGCTTCTTCAGCTTCAATTCTATAAGCCTTATAACGCCTCCCTTTTCTCCAGTGTTGACTGCTGCACCATCGCATCCAATGGCAACAAGGTTTTCCAGGTTCATGTCATTATTTCCAATATACTCAAACATTCCTTTACATATTTCTTCAGCTGATCCAGAATTCACAGAATAATGGCCCAAATAATCTGAACCAGGTTCTCTCACTAAAGTGATATGTTCTTCTGTTACCTTCTTCTGATATACTTTGGACTCTTTTTTTTCTTGGAAGAGTGTAGAATCTTTTCGACCATCAAAATAGATTCCTCTGATTGGGACCTGATTTTGATCTTTCATAATTTCTGATCTCTTCTTTTGTCTTTCTCTTCTGATTTTACTCCTATCCACTACTTCAGATGTATTGTCAATAGAAACTTCTCCAATATCTTGCAATACTGCACTACCAATGAATGCTGCAGCTCGATCTGAAACTGCAGTCCTGTCACAAGCAGTAGCCACTGAAGGTAGATTTGTAGTTTTCCTTTTCTTGAATAATTGTTCTTCAGGTTGTTCGAGCTTTCTCTTCGAGCTAACTGGCTCTGGAAATGTATCGTCTGATATTTCGCCAAATTCACTTTCACTATTTGATGTCGATGATGATAATTCAACATTTGTATCCTGCAATTTCTCCTGTGAAGATTCTTTGGTGAGCCTCACAGCTTCTTTTTGCTTTCTTAGCAACGTACAGTAGATGCTTTTTTCTTTGAGAGTGTAATATCTACTCTATCAATAAACAGTTTTCTTTCACTCCTTTGATCTGAGAGGAACGTCACTTCTTCCTTTGGAACCGTTTTTTCTTTGGGACAAGAACATTGTGTTAGTACTTTGCACTTGCACGCTGCAATGTCAAAAAGTTTCGTGTGTGCTTCTTTTTTGAACATATCAATCTTTGCTTTGTAAGCTTCAGAATTTTTTCTGCTTTGGTATGGCTTCATAATGACACGATACTTTTCGTGGTAGCTTCTGAACATTGTTTCAATTCGCCTGTCTGACAGAATTGGGACGGAAGCACTTTCCCAAATTGTTTTCAATTTATCAACAACTTGTTCTAATATTTGAGATATTGAAGGATCTTTATTAGTATTCTGTTTCAAATCGTTTCTTACAAACAAGTAATATTTAAAAACTCCTTCGTATGTAGGAAGATTCCTGTGCCACAAATCTTCCCCCATACCAAACATGGGGCACTCAGTTGAGGCCCTGGTTGATTTTGCACAAACTCGAGACATTTTGAAAGTATACAAATCTGAAAAAGAAAGAGCTAATATCAATTATACGTTAATTTCAGTTAATAGTACATGGCAAACTTAGGGCAACACAATACAGAAATGCAAAATATATAAGAAATATAGTTTAGACTATTTGAGTAACGCCAACAACAGAACACCCACCTGCTACGAGAGCGACAGCTACACTGAACCGAGGTACTCACGTAACAGCTGAGTGAGCTGACTATAGAAAACTGTTTTTAGAGAATAGAAACTTTTTTTAAAGGTTGACTGAGCTATTTTTATACAAGTGTGAATAAATTCTTGTCTATTGTGCATCGTGGACTCTTCTGTAATTATTGGTTAAAATCTGCTTTTTTCAATTTTTTTTCAATATTGAAGGTCATTGTGGCACCTGAAGATATTAATGTTATGATTTTAAATTTATACCAGCTTATTTCCTCACTACTCCACACATTTTCCACACTAGCCAATTTGAAAATTCGAAAAATGAGTTTTTCACTCCGCCCTAATGTTTAGTTTAATAAAATAGTTAGTTAATAAAATAGCTTATGGGCCTTCACTATATAATGCAGTAAGAATGCTTATAGTAGTGAGATGACTTTGAAACTGTTACTGTCGTTAGTAGCGTATTAAGGATAATGAAGTTACATTCGCTTTTCAGATATTTATTAAGGATAATAATAATAATAATAATAACGGTGAGAAGAGCGAGAAACTGTCAAAAAGCTGAGGCCAGACGAATGCGGTCCATTGCGCTAACTCTTAGATTATTATTACCCACCACCATCGGGAGTCAAACCCCCTACCTCAATGTCGTTACTTCTCTTATTAGAAAACGGTGTCCACTGAGCTACGAACGCTGGCATATGTTCCATTTTATTTGAAAACCGAACAGATGTCTCTAATCAATGTGTGGCGAATGATCATAAGAACCAGATTTGCAGGCAAAATACATATTCACAAAGAGGAAACTCTACACATGGTAAGATAATTTTTGTGAACAAATTATAAAGTTATTTCAGTTATGTCAATGTGTTAATGGTCGAAAAAGGATTCAATTAATAATTACTCAAATTGGATGCCAGTAAAAGCCTCTATTTTGAATTCAAAAGAGGTTCCCTTTCAGCATTTAAGAAGTTTTATGTATTTTCATGCATCGTGTATTAATAATGAGTGCTGACGCACGACACTGGGAAAATATATCGACGATACACGTTACACGATACTTTCATATCTGTTAATTTAATACAAAACATAAGACACGTTTATGTAATTGATACAGCATCATATATAGAATGTTATTGATAGCCCCCAATCTCTCACAACAAACAAAACGGAAGCAAAAATTAAAAAGGCACCAGAAGATGTAAACCTCTGCCCGCATAACTCTCAAACGTTTAAATCGTTTAAGAGTTATCTTGCACACACACACACAAAACAAGGCACAGAAACAAACAAACAAACAAATACACACACACACACACACACACACATAATATATATATATATATATATATATATATATATATATAAGCAAAGAACCACAGGGAAAAGGAAAAGAAAACACAAAGTTCGAACGCTTTCTTGATATATTCACATCTTTAGGGACAAGAGAGAAATCTGCCTGTTTCTCTCTTCTCCCTGAAGATGTGAATATATCACGAAAGTGATCGGACTTCGTGTTTCCTTTTCCTTTTACCTGTGGTTCTTTGCTTATTAAAAAGATCACGTGTTGCTTTGTGATTTCTTTGCATATATATACACTAGGGAGCTCCGAAAATTAAAAGATGTTGAAAACTCATAAAACTTTGCTCCCCGGGCTTCTTCTCATTCATTTATATCATATTAATGCCAGAAAAAAATATTAGCTACATTGAAACATACTAAGCCTTGCCACCAGGCAGCTGAAAAATATGCTTTATTGAATTAATTTATTATACTTAATACTTACATTATTAAATTTTTTTTTCAGATTTACCTATCATAAATAGCGTATCTATTAAATAAATCATAGTTTTACTTGAATTTATATAAACTTAAATTATTACAAAATGTAATACTTATTTTTTGTCAAGAAGAGCAATAATTAATTACTTTTCAATGGCAGACGGAAACGGTAATAATAATGAAGATGATCTGAATAAAAAATCAAAGGATAATTCAAATATTTGCTTAAGAAAAGATGATATAATATGGCTAATAGAAAAGCCTATCGAAAAACTCTCTGATGTTCGAATCCCAACGAAAAGGGACATTTTACGCTATTTTTTCTACCTAAAAGATGGACCAATGAAGAAAGAGAAATTTAGAAATTTTAACGGTACAATTGCTGAAAAAGTATTAGAAGATATAGAAAAGCAGTGGATGAAATCAGGAATCGAAACACAACGTAAAGATAAGGTCAAGAAAAAGATTTTAGACCTTTACGAGAATTATAGGACACTCCAAAAAAAGAAAAGTTCCAATTCCAACAAGGTAAAGGAAGAAAATTTTGTTAGAGACCTTGACTCCTATTTTTTTATTGCCCTTAAAGATGCTGAACGCAGAGTTCAAACTGATCGGTTGAGGACGACAGAACAGAAAAAAGAGATATTGATTTCATAAATGCAATGAAAGAGGGTAGAAAAGTTCTTTTGAGATCCGAAGATAAAAAGTATTCAAAAAAGGTTCAAGCTAAAAGGAATAGGGAAAAGAATTTCACTTACAGAATGGAGACAGACATGCGAAGAAGAGAGCTACAAGAGGCTTCAACTAGCGAACTTAACGATGAGATAGACATTGTTGATGAAGATTATTTAGAACTAGATGATAGTGATAATGCTGAAAATGTGATTTCAAATTCTGATAAAAAATAAAAAGAAAGCGTTCGAAAACTATCACACTAGAACTTCCACGAAACCCATTCAAAAGTAAAAAAATATCTGAAATGGCTGATCGTTTAAATTTATCTTCTGGCCAAAGAACTGCATTTATGGCTGCCATCGCAACAGAGGGGGGAGTTGATTTGGAGAATATCACGTTGTCTAAAACAAGTACGAGGACAGCTAGTAAAATAGTGCGGCAAGAAAAAGGCGAAGAAATCAAAAGTAATTTTGTATGCCCAAAATTTGTTAATCTTCATTGGGATGGAAAAATTTTGCATGAAGATGATGAAAGATTAGGAGTGCTGATATCTGGTGCCCCAGGATATGAAGAGGGAAAGCTCCTTGGCGTTCCAAAAATCGTCGATGGCACTGGTAATACACAAGCGAATGCTACTCATTCTCTAGTAGCTGAATGGAAAGTCGAATCCAATATATATGGTCTTGTTTTTGACACTACGGCGTCCAACTCCGGCTGGAAAATGGAGCCTGTGTTAAATTAGAAGAATTATTCCAAAACTTTCGTTTTTTGCTTGTAGACACCACATACTGGAAAGAATCTTGCAAGCAGTTTGGTTAAAACTTTTCGGCGATACAAGTAGTCCAAATAATTCAGATTTTAAAATTTTCAGAAGTTTTGGAATACCATCAACAAAGAAAATTTCAAAATTCTTCAATTTAAAGATCGATCCTTAAAATCTCGTTGTGAAGACGTTAAAAAATTTCTTCAAGAAACGTTGACCCAAAGTTCTGACAAAAAATCATTACCAAGAGAAGATTACAAAGAGTGTGCGGAACTTATGCTTATTCTCTTGGGAGGGACTCCGCCTCGTGGTGTGTATTGGTTAAAGCCAGGAGCATATCACCATGCAAGGTGGATGGCGTACATTTTGTATGCGGCTAAAATGTTTGCTTTCAGTGGTCAACTTGGGTACGATTCCAAAGACAGTACATGCTTCAGGTTGTAGAGCGCCACAGGAAACTAATTCCTGATTTCAAGAAAGGGACACTAAACCATCTTCTGTAAAATCAAAATAAGATCAAAACGGACTGTTTATAACTGCCAAAAGGAAGAGGCCCACTCCTGCTAAAACAAAATAAACCTGATGGCTACAGTTATAAACAATTACGCAGGAGTGAGGGGGCATAAACCTCGGTAAAGGCTAATCTTCATCTAATTTCCCTAGAAATAAGAAGAAATACCAAGTTTTAAGCTCGTCTTTGTTTTTTTTTTTGCACATATACTTATACTATATCAATGCTTTGTATTTTTAAATCAATTCTAATTAACCCTAATTTATTTTTATGAGGTTTATGTAACTTAATCTTAAGTAATAATACCTACAAATCAGACCTAATTGCATAATTCGAAAAACACAAAACCTCAATTTTACATGAGGCTGGTGGCAAGGCTTAATATGTTAGGATCGAGCTAAAAAATCCAAAAGATATTCAGAAGCATGATAGCAATGAGAAAATAACTGGGGAGCAAATATTCAAAATCATGTTTTTTTTTGGAGCACCCTAATATACACTCGTGTATATATATTTAGTTATTGGTTTTGTTTAACCTCCTTCGCAACATCTAAGGTCATATGACGGAGGAGACGTACAGCTTTACGTGGGATCCGAACCACGGGTCGCTACATAGTCTGGACTCAGTGGACGGTCTCCCATCCAACTACTATTCGACCTAATGTCGCTTAACTTCGCTGATCAATGGGAAGCAGTGTTACGACATTGGCTACGACGTAGCCCTCGTGTATATATATATATATATATATATATATATATATATATATATATATATATATATATGAGGCAAATCATTTATTTGGAAGCGTAATTTTGGAAAGAAACAATGCATATTATTGTTGGAGTTACGGTGTGGCCAGTGTCGTAGCACAGCTTCCCGTCGATCAGCGAAGTTAAGCGACATTTAATCTGCTCAGTAGTTAGAAGGGGGATGTTCTCTGCGTTCATATTATGTAGCGACCTGTGGTTCGTATCCCACGTAAAGCTGTTGGTTCCCTCCGTCACATGTCCTCAGATGTTGCGAAGGAGATTAAACAATCCCATAAAACAAACAATATTATCGTTCTTGGAACCAACCAACTCTTTTTAAAGTAAAAACAAGTCTCACCCTGTGTTCATTAATTTTTAAAATACTGTACGCTTCCAAATGAATGGTTTTTCTTTAAATAAAAATATTGGTTTCCATGGTAATTCAGCGTCTTTGGTGAGCTTAAATCTTTGAAACTGCTGCATTTCTATCTTTCACGTTCTTTTATACACGAACTGACGACAAACTTATGCAATCCTGAGTAATTACAAAAAAAAATGGATCCGTAATATGGAAGTTGAAGGATATGAAACAAATTTAATCGATTTTCTAATTAGCAATAGAGTATAAATAAGAAATTTCAATTGGAAAACGACGTCCTCATGAAAGATTCTAAACTTCTTCATGTTATTCTTAATATAAACATTCGTTTACTCTCTCTCTCTCTCTCTCTCTCTCTCTCTCTCTCTCTCTCTCTCTCTCTCTCTCTCTCTCATTAAGGTCATTGGCATCAACGAGAGGGTGCAAGACTTGTGCGTCCTGCTGGGCGTGAGGTTTGTTGACCCGTTCGAAGCGTTTTCGGGGAGGTGGGACCTGTATCAGAGGGATGGTGTCCACCTCAATGTTAAGGGTAAATGTGTGCTAGGCACGCTGCTTGACCGGCACCTATACCGTATGGTGAAGTCAAGCCCGGGAGGGGGCTCAACCTCCTGAGGAAGTTGCCCCCTCGTTGGTGAGGGGCTCTTCAACTCCCGACAGCCCTGGCTGTTCGGGAAACGGGTCGGGCTAGGAGGCGGTCTGAATAGGGAGGGCTCCCTTCGTGAAGTGCTTTTTAATGCTAGGTCGATTAGGAATAAGTTTTGCGAGCTACGGGCGCTCTTAGCATCAGAATACCAGGATATCGTTGCTATCACCAAGTCCTGGATTCATACTGATCGTAGGGACTACGTTGGGGAGTTCGAGATTCCCGGGTATAGAATGTTTCACAGGGACCGCACCCGTGGAGAGGGGGAGGGGTACTAATATACGTGAGGGACACGTTGAGTCCGGTTGACTGCCAGTTCTGATAGGAACGGGAGCTGCTTGGCGTCGATCTGAACGTGGGAGGGACGAACTATAGGTTAATCTTGGTGTACAGACATCTGTATCTCCTCCTCGAGGAGGATACAGCCCTGTACACCGAACTCCGTAGCCTGCTAGGGAACAGGGTGTGTGTAGTTTTAGGAGACTTCAACTGTCGCGGCATAAAGTTGGAAAACAGGACTGCTGATGCCGAAGGGAGGAGGCTAGTTGACTTTGCTGATGAGAACTTCCTCACTCAGTGGGTCAATGAGCCTACACGAGGCGAAAGCGTTCTAGACTTAGTATTCACGACCGAATACAACCTGGTCACTGGCCTCACCGTTGACAAATCGTTGGGCGGGAGTGATCACGGTCTGATTAGGTTCTGTGTGTGCGTCCCTCGGGTGAAACGTAGTGACTCTAGAGGCAGTAAGCTCGAACTACGGCGGGCGTACTTTGTTGGCCTCCGGGATAGCGTAGGTGAGATGGGGTTAGAGGTCGGTGGCGATGTTGAGGAAGTACGGAGTGCATTCCGGGATCAGTTTATGGTGCTGCAGTCTGCTGCCATACCCTCAAAACTGGTCACCCCTGCTTTAACGCAGCCTAAGTGGTTCAGTCGTGACATCGCTTCGGCTATCCGAAATAGGAAAGCTGCGTATAGGAGGGCGAAGGCCAATCGTTCCCATGAGAACACTGAGTCGTATGTCCACCTGTGCAGAGAAATGAAGGCGAAGGTTAGGCTAGCGAAACGTAATGAAGAACTCCGGGTGGCAAACCTCTGCAAGGGAAACCCTAAGGAGTTCTTTAGTTATGTTAATAGTAGAAAGCCCATTAGAAACATGATAGGTCTGTTAAAGGACCCCATCGGCGTTCTGCGGACATCCGACGCGGACATCGCTAATGTGCTGAATGAGTACTTTGCTGGAGTGTTCACCAGGGAGGACACGAAGGTGCTGGCCTGGATAGTGTTCGGTGTACTGCGACAGTCGTGCCGATAGAATAGACAAACTGAGCGCGTTTAAGGCTCCTGGGCCAGACCAATTCCTCCCCAGAGTGTTGCGGGATAGGATCGTTGACCAGTTGCATTACTACAAGCTGCTTGGGGACTCCCAACATGGGTTTAGACGGCATAGGTCGTGTCTCACCAACTTGCTCGAGTTTTTCCACGTCATGTTGAGTGAGTATGATATGAGTAGGGGGCGACTGATATACTTTATCTCGACTTTGAGAAAGCCTTTGATAAGGTACCTCACCGCGCGCCGGCTAATGGCCAAAGTGCGCGCGCTGGGTATTGGTGGGGAAGTAGGTAGGTGGATTGAAAACTAGATGAAGAATAGGCGGCAGAGGGTTGTAATTAAAGGGGCTAGTTCGGGTTGGGCCTCGGTTACTAGCGAGGTTCCTCAGTTCCGTTTTGGGGCCACTGTTGTTTATCATTTACATAAATGATATCGACGGTGGCATCGTCAGTAGGATCGCCAAATTCGCTGATGGCACGAAGCTTGGGGCCAATGTTGGGACGCCGGAGGCGATCCGGCAACTGCGTGCGGACCTACGTAGGATAGGAGAGTGGTCCGAAAAATGGCAAATGCCTTTTAACTTGGGTAAATGCAGGTGATGCATTGGCTACGCCAATCCCAAGTCGGACTACTCCATGTTGGGGAGTAATATCGAGGCCACCGATTTGAAACAGGACTTGGGTGTGCTAATTAGCAGCGACCTTAAGTTTACCAAACAGTGCGTAGAGGTGGATAAGAAAGCCCAGAAGTTGTTGGGTTATATCAGGAGACATTTCAATTTCGGAACAAGGAGATTGTGCTCTCTCTGTACAATTCTCTGGTTCGGCCGCACATAGAGTATGCGGTGCAGTTCTGATCGCCCACCCCCAGATGATCTACAGATCTACAGAAGCTAAGGCTAACAAAGACCCTAAGATCCACTCTAAGGTTAGCCCAAGAGAAAGGAAAGAGTAGGGGGTTAAGAGAAGAGAATAAAGGGTTAAGTAAGTTGCAACACCAATCACTCATAGGTTAACATTCACTCAGAAAACGAGAAAAAAGACTCACCATCATCATCCACCGGCCACTGCCGACAAGTCAGAAAATAGTCGGAGAGAATAGGAAAGGGGTGAAAGAAGAAAAGAAGTAAAATAAGAACGCTGACAAACCATGCAAACACAGTCTTAACTCACTGTTATACCATGCAAACTACAGACATGCAAGTAAAGAGAGTTACAGACATGCAAGTAAGGAGAGGATAAGGAAAGAAAAAAAATACATAAAGTAAAACAAAAATGGGGTTAGTTTACGCTACGAGCTACATCTACGTTCGTGTTAGGCTTTTTTTTTTATTTATTGCTGGCATCACACGCTGGCATGTCACAAGCTGGCATTAATCGTCAACAGACTCATCCTCGACCACCACCCCCAGAGCTCCTGTTGCTAATTGTGTTTACTTTAAACAACGTTAATATTTTTAAAATACCTATCTAGACGGTTCTTAAACACATTAACGCTGGTAGAGTTCACGACGGACGCGGGAAGATTCTTTCATTTATGAATTAATTTAAACGTAAAGAAGTTTTTAGCGATATTAGTAATGAAACGTCTGCCACGCAACTTAAATCCGTTATTACGAGTATTGCTATTATCGAACGTGAAGAGTTTATAAAAATTTACGTTATCGATGTTATTAACGATTTGAAAACTTCAATAAGCTCCCCCCTTAATCTCCTAGTTTCGAGTGAATACAGGTCTAGCTCTTTAATCCTATCTTCATAAGGCTTGTTGCGCAATGACGGACTTAGTTTCGTGGCACGACGCTGAACCCTTTCTAACCTATCAATATCCTTACGCAAATACGGGCACCAAAACTGAACGGCATATTCTAAATGAGGTCTGACTAGGGACTTGTAAAGGGGCAATATAATATCCTTCGATTTAAATTCGAAATTACGCCCTATGAAGCCTAACATCGTATTAGCTTTTGCGCAAGACTCCAGGCACTGGTTCCTACCTTTTAAATCCTTAGATACGCGTACGCCCAAATCTCCTTCCTCGTCAACGCTCGCTAACTCTCTATCATCCATCGTGTACATGTAATCATTGTTACGAGAACCTATATGCAAAACTTTACATTTGTCTACGTTAAATTGCATCTGCCACTTATCCGTCCACTCCATAATCCTATTTACATCGTCTTGGAGCCTATTTCTATCGTCCTCGTTAACAACCTTACCGCCGATTTCAGTATCGTCCGCGAATTTTGATACGTTACTAGTCAATCCTACATCTATATCGTTAAGGTAAATTACGAATAGCAATGGGCCTAACACTGAACCCTGTGGGACACCGCTACCTACATCCAACCACCCTGATTCACTACCATTAACAACGACCCTCTGTCTCCTAGCACAAAGCCATTCCTCTAACCAATTAGCTACCTGACGCGTATACCGTGCGCTTAACCTTCGCAATTAATCTTCTATGCGGAACTGTATCGAACGCCTTTTAAAATCTAAATAGCCGCTCTATGCCTATCGTATTCGCGCGCTATTTCCTTATAAAATTCTAACAAATTAGTAAAACAAGATCTATGGCGTCGAAACCCATGCTGACTACTATTAATCAAATCCCGACTTTCTAAGTGATCGATGATGCGATCTCTAACTACAGATTCCAAAAGTTTACGGACAATTGACGTTAAGCTAATGGGCCTATAATTGCTAGCTTCTTTGCGGTCGCCTTTTTTAAAAATAGGCGTGACGTTAGCTAATTTGAAATCTTCAGGAATAATCCCCGTTTCGAGTGACTGATTAAAAATCTTCGTTAAGGGGCCTACGATAACGTCTTTCAAATCTTTCAAATGTCTGGGATAAAAAGCGTCAGGCCTGGAGCCTTGCTAACTTTTAGTCTATCGATATAATGGGCAATCTCACCCTCGTAAACAGTTATTTCATCCAAAATAGTCCTCGCTACTAAATGGAATGATATCGTCCACGTCGGGGACATTATTTACGTCTTCTACGGTAAAAATTGTCGCAAAAAAGTTATTGAAAATACCCGCCATCGCCTGAGCGTCAGAAGCCAAAGCGCCGTTAACGTTCACTAGAGGGCCTATGTTATCTTTTATCGGCTTACTATTATTGACGTATTCAAAAAACTTTTTGGATTATGCTTACTATCCGCAGCTATAAGTATCTCTAAACTACCCTTAGCATTCCTAACTGATCTTTTAACCTGTCTTCTAAGCTCGATATATCTATTAAAGTTAGCTGCCGTGCCATTGCGCTTATTAAATCTATACGCTCTGTTACGCTCTTTTATGAACTCGCCTATTTCCCTAGTCCACCACTTGGGCCTACCATGATTTCTAGCGTGCTTGGGCCTACGAGAATAAAAGAGGAATAAACTCCCTTTCGATATTCATAAAACTTTCTTTAAACGGCTCCCAATGCAAATTTGTGTCATTACCCATAAATAAGTTATCCCAGTCCACTACCCTCATCCTATCCGCAAAACTATCAAAATTAGCCCTACGAAAATCAGGGACTTCTATTACGTTACTATCTTAGTGTTTTCTATCAATAACTTAAACCTAAGAATTTGATGATCACTACATCCTAAACTCTCGCCTACTTCTAAACCTTCGACTATATTTTCACCGTTCGTCATCACCAAATCTAAAATATTGTCACCGCGCGTTGGTTCGGTAACCATCTGTCGTAAAAAATTATCTTCCATGAACTCGAACAATCTCAAACCCTCCTCATTACCAGTAAAAGTCTCGTAATTAACATTAGGGCAGTTAAAGTCTCCGACAATTATACTATTTCGATTGTCGATAAAGTTACCAAGAAGTCAGTAAAATCTAATATCGGTATCGAGGGGTTGAACGGGAGGTCTATAAACAACAGCAAAATTAAAACTAATACTACGCGCCCTAACTTCAACGCATATCGCATTAATTGCTGCCGGAAAATCTATCTTAACCTCGATAGCCCTAAGGGAATTACGAATGTACAGCAAAACGCCGCCACTAATCCTATACAACCTATCATTAGTAAAGAGTTTAAAACCCGGTATATCAAATTCCCCCAACAAGTCCCGAGTCACGGTATTTAACCACGTTTCAGTGATGGCAACTATTTCGTAGTTGCCGGAATAAATTATCGCCATAAATTCGTTTAATTTATTTCTAATACTACGCGCGTTACAATAAAAGACGTTTAAATTATTTTTTACCACGGGTCGGCGTTTTAAACTATTTTACACGTCGGGCCTGCGTTCCCCGGACCCAAAACGTTTAAAGAAGGCTTCGACCTATACAGCTTTCGCACATTTTCGTCTATTAACCTACCTAGCCTAGCATTACCTATTTCATTAAAATGCACCCTCATCTTTTATAAAAAGGCTAGGATCACTGAATTCGGACCACAGCTTTACGAAGGTACATTTTCCTCAGCAGAAATCTCTTCTAATTTAGTATTCAAAAATATCGTTCAAGACGTAATCCTTAGACCCAAACCGTGCTTAGGGGTAATACCTAGAACTAAAGAGCTATCTGACCTCGCCTTTAGGGACCCAATTAACCCCCTATCTCTCTCCAAAAGGTCAGGCACTCTCGTATCGGGCCTATGCGAATCGTTGCCCCCTACCATCGTCACCAACATCGGTAATTATTCGTTTTTACACCCAGTCTGTTTTTATGACGAGAACAAACTTTTCTGGTCAAATTTGAGGTGTTTTGCACGAATCTGCCATCCGTTTCCTCTGGAAATGCGTAGTTTTTGAGATATCGTCATCTCGAAAACTACGCATTTGCGCAGGAAACGGATGGCAGTTTTGTACAAAACACCTCAAAATTAACTAGAAAAGTTTACTCTCATCATTTTCATTTAAACTAACGAAAATATCACGACCTAACCAATCATCAAGGGTGTATGGTTCACCTAACCGGGCATTCAACTAATTTAACCAGGCCTTCAGTTGACCTAACCTGGCATTCAGTTGACCTAACCGGGCATTCAACTAATTTAACCAGGCCTTCAGTTGACCTAACCTGGCATTCAGTTGACCTAACCGGGCATTCAATTAACCTAACAGGTTAATATTGATTATTTCACCTAAATATCTTCTGATCTTTTCGTATAAGGCACTCACTGTCACATTTCGAGCAAGTTAAGGATGAGAGAATAACGCCGTAATTGATAAAAACATCCAATCCTTTGTCTTCTTCTTGGGCACATGACGAATCAAGTTCTCAAAGTCAAAATCACACGAATGGCACGTCATAATTCTATCACAAACACCACTAAACTGAATCCAATTAGAAAAAAAAATAGCCAGAACAAAAACCAACCAACTAATTAAATCGCAGAGTAGCGAAAAAATAGCCCAATCAGGAAAAATATTTTATGAAAAAAGTACATTGTAGCCAAAACAGGAAATATATTTTATTAAAAAAAGTACATTTGAACAAATTTGCAGAACATAAGATATATATTTTCTTAGTCAGTTTTGAATGGCAATTCAATATGTTGTACCGTTTCAACCGCGCGTGAACGGGTTAAAAGACGAATATTAACCCCAACATCGAGTGACGGGAGGCAACGTCAATCTTATCCACTTCGTCTCTAACTCTGTCAACCCTGGCCCCTGGGAGACAGACCTTCCTCCTCTTGGTTGGATTCCGTTCAACGAACTCTGTGCCCATATGGCCCACTAAAGAGTCCCCAATTAAAATAGTTTCCACCTCATTCACGTCCCTTTCCAAATGGGCGAAAGGGCTCGAAACCTCGATAGGGGGGGACTCCTATCACCTAATGTACGCGGCCTAGCTCCACCCTTAACTTCTCTAAATCCCTCCCCATCTACTAATCTCGGACCAACCTTAACCCCTTCCTCAACTCTTTCCAACCTTCCCGATAAGCTACCTAAACTAGAAACTAGGTTACGCACCTCACCCTTCAAATTACTAACGTCTTCAACGTTAGTATTGGTTCGGCTTTCGTCAACTGTAGTCTTACCCCTGCCCTCATCAAGCGTTGCAAGTCTTTCCGTTACCTCACGTACACTGCGTTTTATGTCAACTATTTCCTCCCTTAAATCGCAAAAGAAACAAATTGATCTCTCGGTAATCGCCATAGGACCGCCGTTATAATCTTTAAAATCCGAATACCACCGGTTTATCCCACACTTAACACACGACGCTTTCTGCGACGGCATCGCGCAGTTAAAATTAGTTTATAACCGTCACAAGTTTAAGTTAAATTAAGCCGGCACACTATGAAAACTTCTAAATCGCTAAAAACCACTAATATTCAATTACTTAACTAGAACAATGTGAATATAAACACAAATATATAAAATTTTAAACTTTCCAAAAGTAAAATTATTAGCAATATGCAAAAGTAGAAACAATATCAGAGTGCTCAGGAAATGCGTCCGTTCAGTACAGAGTCTGGCTGACGAATGAGTACAGAGATATTCAGAGGCTGGAGCGAGTGCAGGCGAGGGCCATAAAGTTAATCCCTTCTGTTAAGCATATGGGCTACAATCGACGCTTACGCGCCCTGAATTTGTTTTCGCTGGAAGCTCGGAGGCTGCGCGGTCAACTCATCGTGGTTTTCAAGTTCTTACGCGGGTTCAGCAATGTCGATTTTAGAAGCATGTTTAGTTTAAATGATAACCCAACTCGCAACAATGGTTGGAAGTTGGATTTGAAGCGGTTTAGGACCAGTGTGTGTGGGAATTACTTTCCGTATAAGATCTGTGACATGTGGAACAGGCTACCTTCAAAAGTTGTGAGCAGTTCTTCTGTGGATCTGTTCAAGAAAAGGTTAGATCGAATCTTGCACATTATTTGAGGGTGTATGAATTTTTCCCTCGCACCCGTTGCCATTGGTACCTCCTCGGTATGGACCGCAAGACCTCTTCAGGTACTACTTTTCCTTGTAACTCCTTGTATATATATATATATATATCTCTCTCTCTCTCTCTCTCTCTCTCTCTCTCTATATATATATATATATATATATATATACCTTATGAACCTTATGAACCTTATGTTGTTTCGTGTGTTGGTCTCTCTTCACACGGAGGTCAAGCTGGTGGCCCTGCCTCTAGGTCTGGCCTGGTGGAGGAGCGAGTTGCTTTCTTGCGCTCTCCACCGTACATAGCCAGGCACGCCCAGCTCATCTGGTACTGTCCTGAGCCAGGCATCCAGTCTTTTCTTGAAGACTTCAACTTTGACCCCCGTTACGTTTCTGAGGTCCTTAGGAAGCTAGTTGAAAAGTCTTGGCCCCCTGACAACCAAGCTATTTTCCTTCAGGGTTGAGGAGGTCCCTTGTCGTGCTTTTAATTTGGGAACACTACGCATTCTGCCTTTCCTATTTTCCAGTGTTGTTTGAATGGTAATTGGGTTTAGTTTTAGGTTTGGTACCAGTTTTTCGATCACTTTCCATATGTAGATTATGATGTACCTCTCTCTTCTTCTTTCCAGTGAGTACAGATTTAGTTTACGTAGTCTTTCCCAGTAGTTGAGTTCTTTGCAGCCATCAATCTTGGCTGTGAAATGCCTTTGCGTTTCTTCTAGTTTATTAGTTTCTTCCCTTTTATATGGGGACGTCAAAACTGAGCAGTATTCAAGTTTTGGTATAATCAGTGTTTTTAGCAGGGGAATCATTACTGTCCTGTCCCTTCTCTTGAACGTTCTTAGAACCTGTCCGGCGACTCTTTTTGCTTTATTTATCGCTATCTGATTTTGTGTTTCGAATTTCGCATCATCTGTCATTATTATCCCGAGATCAATCGCTTTCATGCTTCTCTGAATTTCCTGTCTATCTGGAGCATAATATGCAGTCTGTTTAAGTTCTTCTTTTCTACCATATCTCAAGAGCTGAAATTTCTCGGCGTTGAATGACATGTTGTTGTTTTCTGACCATTTGTATATTTTGTTCGTGTCCCTCTGCAAGGCCTCCACGTCATGTACATCGCTGATTTTTCTGCTGATCTTTGTATCGTCTGCAAAGGATGTTACTATACTATTGCTGTTTACTCCGCTGTCTATGTCTGTTAGCATGATAATGAACAGGAGTGGGGCCAGTACTGTCCCTTGTGGTACTGAGCTGCGTACTTCCGATTCTGATGATGATATACCTTGAATTTTGACGACCTGCAGACGATCACTAAGGAAGTTGTAGATCCATTTTCCCACTTTGCCTGTTATTCCCATGTCTTTAATTTTATGTGCTATTATACCATGGTCACATTTATCGAAAGCTTTAGCAAAATCTGTGTATATAACATCGTAGTTGTCATTGCCTTCCGATGCATGTACGATATTGTTGTAGTGCTCTATTAGTTGTGATAGGCATGATCTACCTGATCGGAATCCATGCTGATTTTCATTGAATCTTTCCCGTGTCTCCAGGAAATCATAAGTTTTCTCTCTAACTATTCTTTCAAATACTTTGGTGAGGTGGGACGTCAATGACACTGGTCTATAGTTCTTTGCTTGAAATCTGTCCCCTCCTTTATATATAGGCACAATGTTTGCTCTTTTCAAGATGCTCGGTATTTCCCCAGTGTCTAGGGATCTTCTCCATATCCAGTATAAAGGTGTAGCTATTTCATTTTTACAGTTTTTAATCAAAAATGCGTTCCAATTGTCCGGACCTGCAGCTGAATGTAGTTTCATTTGTCCTATAGCTCTCGCTACATCTTCTGGTGTAAACTCAAAGTCTGTTATATACTCTCCTTGCAATTCCTCTTCAAAGAATGCATTTATGTCAGGTATCGCTTTGTCACTTTTTGGGGTACTGAAAACTGATTCATATTGAGCTCTCAATGTATCGGATATTTCTTTTGGATCGTTGGTTAGTTCATTATTTCCCGTCCTTAAGGGCCCAATAGCGGCGCGTGTTTTTGTTTTCCTTTTTGCATAGCTATAGAAGTATTTTGGATTTTCCTTTATTGCTTCTACCGCCTTTTCCTCTTCCCTCTCTGTATGGTCCTTAATCAGGGCTTGTATTTCCCTATCGATACCCTCCAGTTTTTCTTTTATTGTTTTCCTGCCATTATCTCCGCAGTTTCCTAACTTCGCCTCCACTCTCTTTCTTTTGCGGAATAGTCTTCTCTTTTGTCTTTCTAGCTAGCTCCTCTTTCCTTTTGGCTGTGATTTCGGAGCATATTTTTCTAAAATTCTCAGCGTTTTTTCCTCCAAGGTTGTTAGCATTTCTTCAGTTGTTTTTTCTCGAAAATTGTTCTCCATTCTATTTGGACCATGTGCGATCTGATTGCTTCCCAATTTATAGTCTTCGAGTTTAAGTTAAAGGCCCCGAATTTACTTCTTTCCACAATATGTGTATTGTCTTCTAATGCTGCCATCATATTTGTTGATATCTCGATTAAGTTGTGGTCTGAGATAATGGTTGGGGTTATTTTTATATCAGCAATCAAGTTCGTGTTATTCGTGAATACCAGATCCAGGCAGTTATTTTTTCTGGTATTTTCTGTTATTTCCTGTGTCAGCATAAACTCGTTTGTGAGGGCCATCAACATTTTTGCTTGTTTCTGATCTTCTTTTGTGCCCCCCTTGTCCTGGTGAATATATATATTCCTATTCACCTTTTTGTATTTTATAAATGGGAAGTTAAAGTCTCCGCAGATCATTATATTGGGGGATGGAGGGTTTATGGCCTTTATTAGCTTTCTAATGTCATCAATGGCCTCCGAGAATTTTTCGGTTGGGGTGCTTGGAGGTCTATAGATGACTATTACTATCAAGTTTAGTTTTTCTTTTTCACTGCTAGGAGTTCCACATAGCTGTTTGATTTACTTATTATCGTCTCTGTCATATGACCTTCCTGTACATACAGGGTGGGGCACGGGAATCAAGTGTTTTTTGAATAGCTAGTAATCGGCCATTAGGAATGGGAGGGGCGTGCGGTAGGTAGCATTCCATTCCTGGGTTCATAGCATTTAACTTTAACTAACACTCACCTTTATCTTTCAGGTGCCATCATGGAGCAGTGGACGTTAGAACACCGCATGTTCGCGTATGATCATTTTGTTAGGAGTGGCGAGTCAGTGACAGCAGTTCAGCGTGCGTTTCGCCGCAGATTCAACATTCATCGAAATGACTCTGTTCCCGCTCGTGACACAATCTTACGTTGGGTTAACAATCTTCGAACAGGAGGCTCAATAATGAAAACAAACCGAAGGGGCCGCAACGCACTGTGCGTACTCCAGAGAACGTTGAAAGGGTCAGACAAGCGATGTTGCAAAGCCCAGGCCGCTCTGCTCGGAGACATTCAGCTGCACTCGGAATCAGCAATCGTACTGTTAGACGGATTTTGCATGAAGAATTACATTTTCACCCATACAAGTTAGCGATGGTGCAGGAATTGAATGTAAACGATTGCCCCCAACGACTGAATTTTGCACAGGAAATGCTTGCACTTTATGAGCAGAATGAAAACATGATGGTGGTAATGAGTGATGAAGCCCATTTCCACCTTAATGGGGCCGTCAACAATCAAAACTGTCGGTATTGGGCTGCTGAAAATCCGCGACAACTTCATGAAAAACCGCTGCATAGCCCTAAGGTTACAGTTTGGTGCGCGGTGGGAAAGTTTGGCGTCATCGGTCCCTATTTCTTCGAACAAATGGGGTTACCGTTACCATAACATCTGGGCGTTACATTGAGATGGTGAACACCTTTTTCATCCCTGAGTTACGAAGAAGGCGTATTGCTCGTCGACATTTGTGGTTTCAGCAAGATGGGGCCACGCCACACACCGCCAGAGCGTCAATGGCTGTTCTTCGCCCCCTGTTTCCCAACCATCTCATTTCGAGATTTGGTGACATTGCATGGCCCCCTCGGTCCCCTGACTTGTCCACATGTGACTTCTTTCTATGGGGGTACCTCAAGTCACGTGTCTACGAGGACAAGCCCCGTACATTAGATGCATTGAAGGAAGCGATCCGTCAACAAATCATCCAAATCAACAGAGACCTGCTGGGAAGAGTGGAGGCCAATTTTCGTAAACGCCTTCAACAATGCGTCGACGGCCAAGGACATCATATGCCAGATATAATTTTCGGTACATGATTATTATGACATGAAATGCTATGTTCTTACGAATGTTGTTCTACCAATATATTTTCTTTACAAAAATAAATATAATTTTCCTGATTATTCCAAAAACACTTGGTTCCCGTGCCCCACCCTGTATATAGCACAGCCACCTTTCCGTCTCGTCGTTCTATCCGCTCTTAGTAAGTTGAAGCCCTCTATATTTATCTCTTTCTTATCAATACAATGTTCGCAGTTTTCACAATTTCCTTGGCAATCTTTAAGATGAGTTTCTGCGAGGCATGCGATGTCCGCCCTTGTTTCGTTCATAAATCCTTTCAGGTACGAAACCTTATTGAGTGATTGGTTTGGTCTTATTCCTTGAATATTAGCCAGGACAATTTTTATGTTCTCTGTTTTTCGTTGCCCCTTGTGCATTTCAAGTTCGTTTTCCTTCGATATCGCTTGATTCGTTGCTCTATGATCCTCCGAAAGAGATCCGTTTCCTCCTACTTGTATTGGTAGCTTCTTGCCCGGTAGCGATTTGGCTCGGGGGTTTCCAGCTGTGTCAACTGCATGTGGATGACATTTAGCACTCGTAAGGTGTCTGAGATGTTGAAAAAATTTTCTTGTTCGCTTATTGTGTTCCTATTGTTATTTTTATTCCTATTGTCATTTAAACTTTTTCCTTTGTTCGTTGAGTCCGTCGGGAGATGTTGATAGTAGCATTTATTCCCGAATTTGCAGGTTCCGTATTTTGCGTAAGTTCTGCAAATGTCCGGGTGGTAGAATTTACATCCGTCTCCAAATTTACAATGACCATTATTATAGAAGAAATTGCATATATATATATATATATATATATATATATACAGGGTGGGCCGTAAGTTTCCATACATAGGAAAAATTAAACGTTTGTTTTTATGTTTCAGATACCCTAAGAATATGCGTTTGACGTAAGATCTTGTTTACTGATGAAGCAAATTTTTACGTCAATGGAGAGGTTAATCGGCAAAACATACGTTATTGGAGTAATGCTAACCCTAACTGGCTGAGTCCGACGAAGATGCATTGTGCCGGTAAAGTGATGGTGTGGGCCGGGATATGGGGTGACAGAATTATTGGACCAATTTTTGTCAGTGGAAATCTTAATGCCGAAAGGTATCTTAACATGTTGCAAGAAGAGATTTTCCCATCCCTGCTAAACGAGGAAGGTAACTTCCCAGTTTACTTCCAGCAAGATGGAGCTCCACCTCATTATGGTCTTCTCGTGCGTCGTATTTAGATCAGCAGTTTCCGGATGCTTGGATTGGTCGGCGTGGTCCTGTGGAGTGGCCTCCCAGATCCCCAGATCTCACCCCCCTTGATTTCTATCTTTGGGGGCACTTGAAGGCCATGGTGTATCAGGAAAAGATACGAGACATAAATCATCTAAAGGAACGTATCACCAACGCCATTACAAGCATAACGTCAACTGTGCTAATGCGTGTTCATCAACAGTGGGGAACACGTATTGAAATGTGTTTTCAAAACAATGGCAACCATGTAGAGCATATTATATAAATAAAAATTGTTGTCCATAAAAAAATGTTTATTTTTCCTATGTATGGAAACTTACGGCCCACCCTGTATATATATATATATATATATACATTCAACTGCAAAGAACACGCAGTATAAATAACGTAAAGAACGACGCTTGTATAGGAGATATTCCGCGCAAGACGAGAGAGAGAGAACGAAACAAATGAAAAAATGAGGTAACCACCCGGGAATCGAACCCGGGATCTTCCGATTGCCGGTCAGATGCGATACCATTACACCATGGGCCTCACTCATCCAAATGCCTCATTTTTTTCATTTGTTTCGTTCTCTCTCTCGTCTTGCGCGGAATATCTCCTATACAAGCGTCGTTCTTTACGATAATATATATATATATCGTAAAGAACGACGCTTGTATAGGAGATATTCCGCGCAAGACGAGAAAGAGAAAACAACAAATGAAAAAATGAAGTACCACCTGGGAATCGAACCCGGGATCTTCCGATTGCCGGTCAGACGCGATAACCACTACACCATGGACTCCACTCTTCCAAATGCCGTAATTCCTCTACATACTCGCAGAAACCAATGCCCCAAGGGGGCACCTCCCGCTTGCCGTAACATTATATACATTCAACTGCAAAGAACACGCAGTATAAATAACGTAAAGAACGACGCTTGTATAGGAGATATTCCGCGCAAGACGAGAGAGAGAGAACGAAACAAATGAAAAAATGAGGCATTTGGATGAGTGAGGCCCATGGTGTAATGGTATCGCATCTGACCGGCAATCGGAAGATCCCGGGTTCGATTCCCGGGTGGTTACCTCATTTTTTCATTTGTTTCGTTCTCTCTCTCTCGTCTTGCGCGGAATATCTCCTATACAAGCGTCGTTCTTTACGTTATTTATACTGCGTGTTCTTTGCAGTTGAATGTATATATATATATATATATATACAGGGTGGGCCGTAAGTTTCCATACATAGGAAAAATAAACATTTTTTTATGGACAACAATTTTTATTTATATAATATGCTCTACATGGTTGCCATTGTTTTGAAAACACATTTCAATACGTGTTCCCCACTGTTGATGAACACGCATTAGCACAGTTGACGTTATGCTTGTAATGGCGTTGGTGATACGTTCCTTTAGATGATTTATGTCTCGTATCTTTTCCTGATACACCATGGCCTTCAAGTGCCCCCAAAGATAGAAATCAAGGGGGGTGAGATCTGGGGATCTGGGAGGCCACTCCACAGGACCACGCCGACCAATCCAAGCATCCGGAAACTGCTGATCCAAATACCGACGCACGAGAAGACCATAATGAGGTGGAGCTCCATCTTGCTGGAAGTAAACTGGGAAGTTACCTTCCTCGTTTAGCAGGGATGGGAAAATCTCTTCTTGCAACATGTTAAGATACCTTTCGGCATTAAGATTTCCACTGACAAAATTGGTCCAATAATTCTGTCACCCCATATCCCGGCCCACACCATCACTTTACCGGCACAATGCATCTTCGTCGGACTCAGCCAGTTAGGGTTAGCATTACTCCAATAACGTATGTTTTGCCGATTAACCTCTCCATTGACGTAAAAATTTGCTTCATCAGTAAACAAGATCTTACGTTGTTTTCTCTTTCTCGTCTTGCGCGGAATATCTCCTATACAAGCGTCGTTCTTTACGTTATTTATACTGCGTGTTCTTTGCAGTTGAATGTATATATATATATTATATATATATATATATATATATATATATATATATATATATAACGAAAATGCTCTTAAGTCTCTGTAAATCGAAAATAAATATGTCTGTTAAAATAACCTCTTGACATGTAAGTAAATATTATATACAACTGTGTTTCTATTTACTCATTTAATTATTTATTTTTAAATTACAGTATATCTATGTATGCGTCTTATTGAGATGCTGGTCAACCAGAATGGTTTGTGGACGCAGTTGCGCGCGCTTCCGTCAGTGACGGGGACACAGAAGCGCTCGGCGTCATTCACCGGTGGCCACTATTAGTGGTGGTCCGATTAATTGGTATCGGCATCGGTCAAATTTAGCAGATTCTCTCAACGATTCTTTGAAATTTTAAAATTTTCATTTCTATAGGAAATTGAACAAAAAACATGAGTTATTATAATTTATACTCATTTGAAAATGTATTTACATAAAGATATTTTACGTTCACGAAAAAGACAAAGCTTAATAAGTTAAATTGCCCATAAATTTACATTTTCTCTCTAACTAGCTAATCTCTAAATATTATAAACTATTGTAATCTCCTACTCTATATTACTAATAATTCTATATTAAGTTGTACTTTATAATTTTTATACGAAACCATCTTATGTTGACTTTATTTTAAGTATTTTAATAACTTTATAAACCCAAATAATACATTAATGTTTTTATTCAAATTGGCCACTAGGGATTTCAGATTTTAATGAAAAATTTGGTTGTTGTTGACATTGTTGAAGAAAGAAAATACCTTCAACATAAGTAAAAATATTTACTTTAAATATTGATATTCAATTTATGAAACTAAAATAAAATTATTTTATCATTTTACTGAGAAATAAATTTTTTTTTTAATAATTTTAGCTACGGTACATATACGTAACAAATTCTGGTGCTGTATATCGAGGAGTGAGCTAATGAAAAGCATTTAAACAAATTTGAAATGTAAAAATATGAAAATTGAAAATTTCCACATTAGATTAGTAAAATTTATGAAGGGAATCGGGTTTCTAAAATAAAGGCAAAGAATCGGCATCGGCTAAACTTTGGAATCGGTACATCACTAGTCACTATACTGTATATTCATAGCAGCAGTCGGGTAGCGTGCTCATTTTAGGGAGCAATATATATATGTGGACGGACACACACACACACACACACACACATATACGAGCATATACATATATACATATATATATATATATATACACACAAATATATACACACATATATATATATATATATATATATATATATATATATATACTATGTATATATAAACATTTTAACTTTCACACTGAGGTCAGGGGGTTCGCCTCCCGCTTGTGTAATATTACTGTTTTACATAAGACAGTGTTTTCGTGGAACTTATAGTCTACATTCATAGTAGCAGCGTGGTGATTTTAAGCATAAGATGTTAATTTCTGGAAATGCCGACCATTACTAAAGTTTACTGTATCGTGTCCTACACACACATATACATATAACTTTTTTATGTTCCAGTTTAGATTAAGATAGGTTTGGTTACTATATTCACTTTTTTTAGGGGGAGGTACCTCTTCTTGGCACTCCCCCTTGGCAATGGCACTCCCCAATCCTCCATTAAACTCCCCACACCTTCCTCGGTATAAATGGTCCCATACTACTCATGGTATCATACCATTTATTTAGTATATACTTGCGAAACAACAATTATTGATAGTTGTGAAAAGTAACGCACTAACTGAAAGTAAAATTTTAAAATGTTTTACTTTGTCGTTAGTTTCCGTTCGAATTTTAGCTGCGTTTTCCTCCATTATTTGACAAAGTGTGAAATAAATCTTTTTACCTGAACTAAGCATTAAATTCTCTTGTTTCATTAAAATGAGGCGACATGGAACAATAACAGTCTCAGGTCATATTACTATATTAGTACAAAAGTTATGGGAAAACAGCGCATGGGACAGTGTTCATCAAAAGTAGTATTTAAATAACTCCATTTAAAATTGCGAAGCAGGGTAATAATAATCAGTAAGGAGAGTTTAGACCAGACGAATTCGTCCTGCACTAAATCCTGGATTAGTATTATTATCTAACACCATCCGACCTCAGCGTCTTCACTTCTCTTAAAACTACAGTATGTACAGTATGTTACCCACTGAGCAATGGACGCTGGCACTAACTGCTCATCGTCGGTGGCTAACTAATTAAAGAACAAAAGAAAAATATTTAAGAAAAAATGTCCACGTTTAATTAAAGAAAGCATTTTTTATATTTAAAATATACATATACAACATATACAATATTCCTTAAATTTACAACGTATAAAGAGTAATATTTTGAAACTATATGTGTTTATTTTCTATGGAAATGGGTTTTCGATTACATAGGGCAACCCCGCTCCCCCCTAAAATAACATTCTGCGTATCTATAATACAAAAAGGTGGGAAGAAATATATATATATATATATATATATATATATATATATTATATATACCAGGACAAGGGGGACACAAGAGAACACCAGAAACAAGCAAAAATGTTGATGGCTCTCACAAACGAATTTATGGTAACACAAGAGATAACAGAAAACACCAGAAAAAAATAACTGCCAAGATCTGGTATTCACGAATAACACCAATTTGATTGATGATATAAAAATAACCCCATCTATTATATCAGACCACAACATAATCAAAATATCAACTAAGCGGTACCTGACAGATGCATTCTTTGAAGAGAACTTACAAAGAGAGGGTATAACAGATTTTTATTTTACCCCAAAAGATATAGCGCGAGCTAGAGAACAAATAAAATCACATTCAGCCGCAGACCCAGACAAGTGGGATACCTTATTGATTAAAAACTAAAAGTGAAATAGCTACACCGATATACTAGATATGGAGAAGATCTCTGGAGAAATATAGAGCAGGTCAGCAGGTCGTAAAAATCCAAAGTATATCATCACCAGAATCGGAAGTCCGCAGTTCAGTTTACACAAGGTACAGTATCTGGCCAGTAGTAAACCTGAAAAATTGAAGAGTACAAATCAGTTGCATGCAACATGACCATATTTGCAACATTGCATGCACATTGCAACCTGCTGTTGCAACATTGTATGCAACAAGTGGGAGAGGTGTGGGGGATATGCATGAAAGGGGTTTGGGGTTACACCCTCCAAGGGGGAAGAAGGGATTATGCATGAAAGGGGTTGGGGTTTGACCCTCCAAAGAGAGAGAGGTGCAGCCTAACCTAACAAGGTAGCCAAACCTAACAAGGGTAATAATACACAAGGAGTAAAGAAAGGAGAGAGAGAGAGAGGGAGAGACAGGAGGATAAGTTGCTTTCGTTGTGACGTCTCGGAGCATTTTGATTACTTCCCTGAACTCCTTGGGCGGCCTTAGCTCACAGCCATTTGGCTTGATGCCAGCCATGACACAGCCAATCGTATGGCGTAAGCGGCTCACAGCCAGTACGTTTAGAGGATAAACAGTCAGGAACACAGCCAGTTGGCTTAGAATACAGCCAGTCATGTTAGTTTAGAGACTTATATACATATATATAGGGTAACTGGAGCGACATCTCTCACATCAAATTCTTGAAGTAAAATGTACCGTCCCTGAACTCCTTGGATTCTTTCAGAACCCCGCCAGTCGGCACAGCCAGTCGTATATGGCTTAGAAACACACACACACACACACACACACACACACACTGTGTCGTTTATATATACACACCCCTCATTTCCATTAACAGAATAACAGATATTTATTTACATGGTGTAAAGGAGAAGCAAAACATTCATGCTTACTTAATATATATCATTCATGAAATACATTCGGTAAAGTCGAGTTAAAATATGAATATACATTAGGTCAAAACAGGAATAATATATACAAGATTTATTCAACCCATACAGGGTGTCCCATAAGTCCGTCATCATAGGAGAAATTCATATTTTTCTATTTCTACAAACCATAATTCATATTTTTCTCTTTATACAGGCCATAATGCCTGTGAGCAAGGAAGAACGATTCCAGATAATTCTACTCAAAGAAAATCGGAGTCAAAGAGAGGTCACTGCTGAATTTAACAGACTACATCCAGACCGCGAGCCAATAACACAGAGTTGTGTTAGCAGACTTGTTGCAAAGTTTAAGGAAACAGGATCCATAGAAGATAAACCACGCAGTGGACCTTCAAGGAGGTCCACTGACGATTATACAGCGACTGCTATCCTGGCTCATTTTAACAGAAGTCTCAATAAGTCTCTTCGGCGATTGTCCGCCGAAACAGGAGTGTCGAAAAGTAGCATCCATCGCATTCTTCAGGCTCACAAATGGCATCCATATAAACTTCAGATCCTACAGAAATTAAGCGAAGATGATCCCGATCGGCGGATGGAATTTTGTGAATGGGCTACGGAACAATATGCTCGGGATGCCAATTTCCCGTCCACCATTCTGTTCAGTGACGAGGCTGTTTTTTATGGAAATGGTGAGGTAAATCGACAGAACACCCGCTACTGGTCTGAAAACAACCCTCACTGGTATACCTCTTTAAAGGAACAAGGTGCATCTCGGGTGATGGTATGGTGTGGCATTTGGAAGGATCGCATCATAGGCCCCCTCTTTTTCGATGAACATGTCACTGGAGGCACCTACCTACGTATGCTCAAGGAAGAAGCATTTTCCAGTGTCTTGAACTAAGAAGGAATTTCCCAACATGGTTCCAGCAAGACGGCGCTCCTGCACATTACAGCACAAAAGTAAGGGAATACCTGTACCAACAATTCCCTGGTCATTGGATAAGACGTCGAGGGCCTGTGGAATGGCCAGCTAGAAGCCCGGATCTCACGCCACTAGATTTTTATCTCTGGGGCCACTTGAAAGCGCTGGTATACGCAGAGAAAATTAAGAGTGTTGAACATTTGCGGCAGCGCATTATTGGGGCATGTAACACCATTACTCCTGACATCATTCACCGTGTGCTTGCTGACTGGGTATCACGTCTGAATTTGTGTATTGAAAACAATGGTGGACATATTGAGCACGTTCTGTAAATAAAAGCTTTTGTTTTGCCTTTTTTTAATTATTTTTCCTATGATGCCAGACGTATGGGACACCCTGTATATTTACATCAAACATAAAATAATAATAATACAGCTATTAGAGAAGAAATTTATATACATTAGACGCAAAAACAGAAATAATGCATACAAGTTATTTAATATGCAGTGTATATATATACAGGGCGTCCCAAAAAAATGTATACACACTTTAACAGCTGATAGCTCAATTGATGTTTCTTTCTTTCCAAGTTAAACCCATTAGAATTAATAATGGCAGTCTGACTAAGCTTTGAACAAAGGAAATTCATTCTAAAATGCTACTGGAAGTGTGAAAACGCAGTTGAAGTGCAAAGACAGTTTAGGAGGGAGTTTCAAACAGATCCACCAACGCGACTTACCATCACTCGAATTAGAGATAAGTTTGAAGCCGATGGAACTGTTCAGAATGTCCACAAGAAGCGTTCCGGAAGACCACGGACATCGACAAGCCCCACAAAGCAAGAAAGAGTACTGGAAACGTATCACCAAAGTCCAAGAAAATCTGTGCGGCAAGCGAGTCGTGAGGTAGGAATCTCAGAATCGTCTGTCCAACGCATTTTGAAGCGCTGTCAATGGAAAAGTTACATTCCAAGATTAGTCCATGCTATTAATGAAGATGATCCGGACCGAAGAGTGGAGTATTGCGAATGGTACTTGGCACGATGTGGATGTGGATTGGACGAAGGGGTTTCGTAGAATACCCTCCGCGTTCACCAGACCTCACACCACTAGACCTTTTTTTATGGGGATACTTAAAAGACAAAGTCTACGCTATAAAACCTGCAACAGTCGCTGAATTGAGAGCAGCCATTGAACGAGAATGCACACAAATACCAAACGAAATGTTTCGTGATGTTTGCGATTCCATTGCTTCGCGTTATCAGCAGTGCCTGGACCAGAACGGACGTCAGTTTGAAAACAGGCGTTGACAAAACAATTAAATAATGTCTGTAGATTCTATTACATTTTGAAAATGAAATGTATTTTAATAAAAACTGCCTTTATAATTATTTAAAGTGTGTATACATTTTCTTGGGACGCCCTGTATATATATATATATATATATATATACGCATCAAAACAAAAAATAATACAGCTAGTACAGAAGAATTCTATATACAGCAGTTGTAAAATTAGAATATACAACACTTATTTAATATATATACGCATCAGAAATAAAAAAAAATGGAAATACAAGCTTTAAGATCAGTTTCTACCACGCTTAAGCAAAATAGTAAACTCACACGTAATCGAATCCACATTTACAGCCTCATTGCTTTGTACTACACAATAAATACGATTTAAAACAAATTCACCGCTCAAAATCTGCGGGGCTCTATATTCAATATAAACCGTTTTCAGCTTGTTTAACACTACTTTTGTACCCACTTTCCAAATGGGAGTATAACTGTCACGCTCTTTAAACACGGATAGAATGCAATCAAAAGCACGCTCAAAGACGGATTTGCTTGCTACAACATCACCATTAAATTCAAGCTTATAAACACTCCTTTCCAAATGTGCATTTAATCTTTCTTCGCTGCCCTTTCAACTATAAAATCTTCTTCACATCTCATACCGGCAATTGAAGTATCCTTTTAAATCGTGCCAACAACTGAACTGCGTCTTATGTCTTGTATAAAGATATAATTTTTTCAGGGTGAACATTGAAGGTGAGATCAGGGTTGTACCGCTCTAGTCCTTTGTACCAAAGTTCATGATATTTCGTTGAGTCTGTACCTTCTAAATACGTCTCCAGTTCCAATCCATTTCCGCCTTGTTCTTCCCGACAGTTGGTAAAATCATCGAGCAGAGCAGTGTACACGCATTCAAGTACCGTGTCAAAATAATGAATATTGGCAGCACGTGCGTCTAATATAGATTTTAGTTTACGGAAACCGATGACTTCAAACAATCTCTCTAGACTGAAACAGTTTCGTGTAGAAATAAGGGCGTTATTGTCAGCAGTATTCTTCCACATCAGCCGTACATCAACGCATGGTTGGTTTGTATCACGATTTATGCACAGCGCGCATGAGGTGTATGAGGGTCATCGCTAATCTGTTCTCTTTTTGTGCCTACACCTATATGTATTTTATAACGGTCCTCACCCCACTTCTCAATCGCCACGAAGATTGTGTTCATCTCTTCAACCCATAAATAAATAACATTGCGTTTACCAGTGATTGATTGTCTACATTTCGTTTCAAGTACATAATTAATAGCACTAGAATTACCCCTGAATACAAGCACAGACTTCAACACGGACACGTCTTATAGTGCATTGAGGATGTTGTTTAATGGAAGCTCCATCTTTTTTCACCTTTCTAACGAGTCTGCGAGGAGAGAACGTCCAGTCGGGTCAAGCTCTGAGACGGCTGTGCTGTTTGACTCAGCGTGCCGTGCGGGGCGGAACATGTATTCTGTCTGTTACTAGGCGACGTCGAATTCCTGTACGGAGTTATTCGAACATGAAAACATGGACAAGTCTAAATCGTATTAAATGAATGTTTAAATCGGCGACCAATTATACCGGGTAAATGATTACCGGAATTTTCCATCTCGGATACACGAAGCACACAAGTTTCAAAGTTTTATCATACCCGTTGCCTGGGATACGTACCATTGACCTTTTATCATGTTCAGGGATAACAGGGTTCACCATATTTCTTTCACTAGTATGTATGCAAAATGGTAAATGAAATACTTATTGGCAATGGGAAGCTCAGAAAAATACGTGCCCGTACTGCAAAATTTTGGGTGATAAACAGTATTCGTCACTAAATTCTATTAAAAACTCGCACAACCCTTCAGCTATAATTTCACTACCCACCTCGTCGTGGTATACCTTTGGTAACTTTTGGTTTGTTTCCGCCCGAATTGTTCATTCTGATGAAAGTCAAGCTTTTCACTCCACCTTAGACCTACAGTTTAACGTGGAATCCGAGCCATGCCCCACCAGCAGCACAGCATCTTAACCACTAGGCTACCCAGGATCCCCAATTATCTACCAACCACTTTCTTTATTGTGTGGAATGATAAACAGCTGGATTTTGCTGCGCGCTGCCTGCCGTCACCGGGTCTCGATCCCGGGGTCGATGGATTCATAGTAATCGACGCTGACCACTGCACCACCGAGACGCATGTATGTAGTATACATGAATATAGTGATGCAAATATTTTAAGCTGTCCATGATCACATGATTTGTGTCTAGCATCACATGTGTGTACTCGGTGAAGTGCAATATAACGTAATATGCTTTGTCTCGCCCTTCGTCAATGCGTTTCACGATCCACAATCTCTGTTTTTCTTCACAAACATTGTCTCTTTCACACCACATTGTACATAATCCTTAACACAGCGCAGATTCACAACATACTTCATCACGTCATTTGCATTATGGAAGCTTGTTATGCTCTCATCAGAGAATTCATAAAGTATTTGAGCATCCTACTCACACAGCTTCACGCGATTTAGGCTGGTCTTAAATCTCTTAAAAAGACGTTTGACTAGAAGATCTTTGCGTGTTCACCACATCTGTAGATATTTGTGAGTACCATTTCAGGAATGTAGAACATGCAGTATCAGCGGCCGCCATCGTTATTATTTTCGTCTTCATAAGAATTCTCAACAGGTAAAAGATAAGTCTGAGGGCCAAAGCTTGCTATGGTCAACTGAAAATGCTGGGAGAAGATATATCCTTCTATCTGGTTTAGTAGCTGGAGTCTTGTGACACTCCTTTTATTGGTGCGCACATACGCACACACACACACACACACACACCCACACACACACACACACACACACACACACAAAGGAGAAAATGAAAAGCTAACTTAAACATAATTTACTTAAAACATACATAATAAATAGAAAAATAAGTAACTGAAACATATTTTATTTAAAACACAGGTAATAATTAGAAAAATAACTCACTAGCTCTTCGAGCGAATTAAAGTTAACGATCTGACGATTTGCATGGTTAAAATTGATGCCTTTAGCCTTCACGTTGTATTTGAACTCATCAACAACCCAAACACGTATCCCGTGAGATTTTGGCCCAGTGGAGACAAAAGAATCAGCGTAGGTGCTATCTTCATACTCATTCTTGATCTCGTCAGTCAACTCTCCGAGGAATTCGCCAATAGGGCAAATGTGTATTGGTTTATAATAAAGATAAGATAATAATGTCTAATAAGAATTAAATGTTTTGTCTATAAGAATTTAATAATGTTTTGTTTAATAAAGAAGAAAATAATATTAAATAAGAAATTTAATTATGGTTTGTATGTAAATAAGAAATTGACAATGTTTTGTCTGAAATTAAAAAATACAAATTGGCAACATCCGAGATGTGCCCAATGTGCCGATTCAAAATGCCCAAAAACGGCAGTCTCGGGCGGAGATTTGCCCCGATAACGTGTTTTTCGTATTAGTATGTTATGGTTTATTTAAAATATTATTTGTCTCTCTCTCCGCGATTAAATGTTTACGCTAATTCGGCCCTTGCATTATCTCGTTCGTCTAAAGTATTTCGGCATAAATAAAATATCAGTAAATTGTGAATAAAAGTGAGTAATTTATTCCCCGGTCTCTTTGCTTTGTTGTGTTCGAAAGTTAATGGCGGCTCACCTGCCACGTCTACCTGTCTGCCCGCGTCTGTATAAAGACACAGAGGAAACGAGTGTAAAGAGAAAGAGCAATAATAAAGGGAAATTGAATAAAGTAAAGTAAATAATGAATTGTAAACGAGGGGAATCACTACATTTTTGGTGGCTAAGCGGTGGTCCCTATTAAATTTAAAAGAAGGGTATTCCCACGTTCTCTGTACCCGCCTCATATTTGGCCCAAATACATTGCTACCCTCTTTTTCGTATTTATAAAATTAGTAGCTATTCTGTTTCCGTAAATTAAACAATAGAATGAATTGTGTATCTCAGTTGCAAGCAGAAAACACCCTTTGGGTGTGCCCCATTCCGATTCCCATTCCTTAAAAATTCGTTGTAACTATAATTCAATATGGCGTGGGTCATTTTCAAAATTTTCATGTAGTCAGACTCTGTTTTAACTGCTCGTCTCAGTTGAGTCAACAGTCTTGAGTCGTTTTTTACTTCTTATTTAGTTTTCTTCAGATTTCGTTTTCTTCAGTCTTGGAGAGAGACTTATTTAAAATTTAGAAATCCCGTCCGATGGCTCATTTCTTTTATTTCTCTTCAACTTTTATTACTCTTTATACAGCCTACCTATTTTGTGTTTAAAAATTGTTTGATGTTTGTTTTCGGCATTGGTAATGATTGTGATAATAATAATTAGTAAATAAAGCATAAGTAACAAAATTTTCCAGTATCTAGTGGCCAGTTTTTAAGATTATTCTTCGACAGATATATATAATTTATGGGTTTCAAGCTACACACGACCATCAGATGTGTAAAATTTTAAGGTCGCTTTATAATTTTAAGGTAGATCATTGTAATTTTAAAGTTTATTGTCGAAAAATAATGCTTAAAGACACTAATTTATACTGAGTCGATTCGAACTGATTGAGGCTATTTTGCTTGTCGTATATAAATTGTGAGGAAATTTTTTTTATTTGAAATACAGGAATCGTTTTAGTAAATTCGTTTGATAAATTAAGTTCGTTTTTCTTTTAATTTTTTATATATTCATTCATTTTTATTTTATAGGTGGGCTGATTTTTGTCGTCTATTTTTCATTCTTTCACGAGTTTTAATGAAAATTCCAAGTGATATTTTGTATGATATTTATTTTATTCTAAAATTAGATTTTATTGTATTAAGGAATGTTTTCCTTAACTTTTTAATTTGGGTATAAATAATGAAAAATGTGTTTATACGTTCGCGCGTTTGCATAGAAAATATTACAAAATTATTTCATGATATACTGCAGTTTCATTTGGCTAGGGATATTTTTATAGAGGTTCGCTTACAACAAAAAGTGACCACTCTCTTCATTATGTAGTGATTTATTTTAATTTTTGTTTACGTAGTAGCATGTGCTATATTTTTTGGTTCATCATATCTTTTCTTATTTATAACAACGATGAAAATTTGTATTTAGTTTCACTTGGAAATTTAGCGTGCAGGTTGGAATTAATGTATTAAATTAATTTTTGGTATTAATATTTAAATTTTTGTTATTTAATGATTCTGTTTGGGAAACTGTTATTTTTTAAACTTTATTTGGGTTTACTCGTGCAATTAGAACTTTAGATTGAGTGCTGACCGGAAATGGAGCATTTTATATTGTCAGTAACGTTTTATTAGTATCTATGTCCGTTCCCCACAAAGTGTAAGATGGTTCATTGTTATCTGGAAATTGATGACGTGAAGTTTCTGGTTTACATTTTTGTCTTTTGTATTTAAATGTATCGATGTGATTTCTGAAGGTAGTTGGAATAATAATATTTTTTAAATTATAATAACGGTCACTATGTATGGGCGCGTTTATATTTATAGTGTGCAGTATTGTTTCGTTGTGTTTGATGATTTTTTTTATTATCTTCTCCGATGTAACTGCCATAAGTAACCTTATTGTTAGTTAGGGCGTGATTAAATTTTTGCGAAATTCTGTGAAATTTGTTATATTTTTCCATAAATTTGCCCCAGAGCAAATTATAGTTATTGTTTCAAAGTAAAGTGTGAGAAAATTCTGTAAATTAAATGTGAAAAGTGATAATCAGTAGCAGTACAAAGTTTTCGATATTTTTTAAAAAAAATTTCGAGAGGTTCGATTTGGAGGCAACTAAGTTGAATCTGATTCCATCCATTAAGTTTAGTTCACCCGGATTAGGTGATCGATCACCGATGAAAGATGAGAGAGAGAAGATGAGAAGAGAAGAGAAGAGAGAGAGAGCGAGAGAAACGAAACGGAATGCGCAGCGACTTAATGCAGGACATTTTCCATGAAAGTTGGTCTACTGGTATTTCGGGCAGTCCTGGGCCCGCTGCTCGATGCTTTGATCAATATGCGTTTTAGCACTCGGTAGGCAAACCAAGCGCGTTTGAACGAGTGTCTAAGGTTTTACTCTCCATACACGCATACAGTAGGTACGAGGGTAATGCAATAAGTATCCTCACTTTTTATTTTCACATCTGATAGATTATAAACACACCACTTCTCAACGTAGTCTCCCTGTTTCTCAATACACTTAGTCCAGCGATCTACAAGCTTCATAATGACATCACAAAAGAATGTTTCTGGCTGTGTGCGTAGCCAGTCATGCACCGCCTCCTTCAGGTTATCATCGCCTTGGAATCGCTGACTTCCCAAAGCGTTTTTTAGTAGTCCAAACAGGTAAAAATCCGAAGGTGCCAGGTCTGGACTGTAGGCTGGATGGCCGAGAACTTCAAATTTAAGTTCTTGAAGGCATTTTCTAGTCTGTGCAGCGGTATGAGGGCGCGCATTGTCGTGTAACAGAATAACACTTTCCGACAATCTCCCTCTCCGTTTTGTGCGAATTGCTTGCTTTAACTCATTCCGAAGCATGTCAGAATACGATGCACTTGTTACTGTAGTTCCACGCTCTAGATAATGTTCAAAGATAGGGCCTCGTGTATCCCAAAACAGTGTTAGCATAACTTTACCTGCTGACGGCTGCGCTTTGAACTTCCTTGCAACAGGAGATGTTGAATGCTTCCACTGCATGCTCTGTCGTTTGCTTTCTGGTTCATAGTGATGGATCTAGGTTTCATCTCCAGTGATAATGCGCTCCAAAAAGTTTTCACCTTCATTATGATACCGCGCCAAAAGACGAGAGCAGACGTCCATACGATTACGCTTGTGCTCTTCTGTCAACTGTTTGGGCACCCATCTTACACAAACCTTGTGAAAGCCAAGACTGTCATGAACTATCGAATAGGCTAACCCTTGACTGATGTCTAATGAAGATGCAATTTCTTTTATTGTTAATCTTCTGTCATCGAAAATCATGGCTCTGGCTTCTTCCTGCTTGTCACCACTGGTTGATGTTGACGGTCGTCCTGAGCGCTGAGCATCTGTCACACATGTCCGACCTTCCTTGAACATTTGAATCCACTCGTACACACTTCGCCGTGGTAACTCATTATTCCCATACTGAGCACATAAACGCGTGTGAATTTCAGCTCCTTTCACACCTTCTGCCCACAAAAAACGAACACGGATCTCTGTTCTTCCAGAGTACAAATTGAAAGCGGCACAGCCATGCTCACTACTCGTACGATATGTGACAGCTACGCGTAGCCTAAATAAGCCTATACTGTTGCTAGCCTAAATAAGCCTATACTGTTGCTAGCCTAAATAAGCGAATACTGTTACTAGCCTAAATAAGCCTATACTGTTGCTAGCCTAAATAAGCCTATAGATCTCAGTTTGGCTCGTTATTACGAGTATATATTATATATACTATATTATCAAAAAAAAAGTGCGGATGCTTATGGAAGTACTCTCGTACGTTGTGAAACCACCTACGGCGAAGTGATCGTTTAATTAATGCCATGTAGGGAGTCTTCCAGCTGGACGTAGGAGGAGCAGCGTTCACCGACAAAAGTTGAGATGAGAGAAGAGAATTTCTTCGTCGACTTCGAGAATTGCAAATTCCGTCCAATTCCGGTACGTGGTTCCACTTTCAGTATATCTCCATCCCCTGATCCTCTTTGAATTGGACGACTCTTTGTTTTTTCGCCATTTTTTGGAGAAAGCTGAACCTCAAACGTGCTGATATGTTGCATGGTGATGCAACCCCTTGAATTCTGCGAAGTGAGCAGGAGAGCTGCGATTGAAAATTTAAGAAGTCCGTTGTCAGCTTTGAGGATTGTTATCTAAACAACGTCCAGAAATTAATGTACACTGATTATTATTTAATGAAATTATAAGTGAAAGGGTGCGATTATTGCCCAAATTTGTTTTGCTTCGTGTAATAGTATGTGCGCTCTGGTCAGTATTTTTTGTAAACATGTTGCTCTTTCTATGTTACCCTGCTAGTAACTATGTAACTATATGAATATGTTTCGGATGTAAAGCGATCTTTGATCAGAAATCGCTGGAATAGATTGTGAACTTGAAATTTGTTGTAACCAGTGTTAAGAAAATTATCTTTTAATTTTCACGTAACAGCTTTGTTACAGGTTGTAAATTTGATTATTAGTGTGAAATATTTTATGCAAACGTGAAAATTTTAATTTTTTTTCAATTTTTCTGAAATGATACCAAATATCTAATGTGTGGAATTTGTTATTGAAATGAGTTCTTTTCTGTTCTAACTTTGGAATTGTCAAAGAAAAAAAACTGAAAAATAAATAAATTTGTTGAATAAATAAATAAATTTGTTAAAAGAAATTAAATTAAATAAATAAGTTTTTCTAGTGAAAACTTATTTTAAAGGAGGTGATGCGAGTGTAACTTATTGGTTTATAATAAAGATAAGATAATAATGTCTAATAAGAATTAAATGTTTTGTTTATAAGAATTTAATAATGTTTTGTTTAATAAAGAAGAAAATAATGTTAAATAAATTTAATTATGGTTTGTATGTAAATGAGAAATTGATAATGTTTTGTTTGAAATTAAAAATATAACAATACAAATTAGCAGCATCTCAGATGTGCCCAATGTGCCGACTCAGAATGCCCCAAAACGGCAGTCTCGGGCGGAGTTTTGCCCCGATAACGTGTTTTTCGTATTAGTATATTAGTGTTTATTTAAAATATTAATTGTTTCTCTCTCCGCGATTAAATGTTTACGCTAATTCGGCCCTCGCATTACCCCGTTCGTCTAAAGTATCTCGGCATAAATAAAAAGTAAGTAAATTGTGAATAAAATCATGTAATTTATTCCCCGGTCTCTTTGCTTTGTTGTGTTCGAAAGTCTGCCCGAGTCCGTATAAAGACAGAGGAAACGAGTATAAAGAGAAAGAGCAATGATAAAGGGAAATTGAATAACGTAAAGTAAATAATTAATTGTAAATGAGGGGATTCACTACAGGGGGCATCCATTCACCTTCTCTCTCCGTGAATATCACGCTATCTGTATCTGCGTACAGAACCCTCCGGCCAAGAGAGTGCATCCGACACCAAAGTTTGATGCATGCGTAAGGTATTGTGAAGCTTGGTACAGCTATGTTTGTGACACGTGACGTATTCGTAGACATCTCTCTTCTGTTGTACCTTATTATGTAAGTGTTGCCCACATTCACGATCTCCATGACTTCTTTATCAATAGCGTTTGCGTAGTCCCACACTTCGTTATAACTTTGAACTAGATGAACGTTTCTCTTTTCTATATTCTGTGCAAATTTCCCCCAAAGACTATTTAGGCACAACTTTGCACTAAAGCGCTTGCCATGGTTTCGCACAATCTGGCTCCGCTCAAGCTTTATACTTTCACAATCGCGGTAACGCTGGATATATGCTGTTTTCTCGCATTCGGTCTCAACACCGCGAGGGTATCCTGATGCCTCAACTTTATCCTTCAAAGGAGTATTTATATACGGTGTGAAAAGGTTGGGGAGCTTCTGGAACCTCCACATCTCATAAATCTTCAGTATTTTGTACCCGTGACGAATGACTAGGGCTAGCTCAGGACTTGTATTAACGCCTCTGAACTTCCTCTGATTCAGTGTATGGTTATAGATCCCACTGTTAGCCTCTGCACACTTCACCCACAGGGGAAACATGAGTTTGCAGTCGTCTTAAAAATATTTGTTCGTTTGCCACATTTAAGGCACTCATCACACTCAATGTTCATGCACTCGTCACAGATAGTCTAGCTTACGAGTAGCTGGGGTATAACCTCTTTGGTTTCTGGGTTCGTGTATGTCGCTATGACATAGTATACAGTTATGCAAACTTACGGCCCAAAAGACATTTCAGCCCCATGGCCTATTATTTAGCTAAGAAAAAAGTGTGGAGCAAAATATATTGAGTGCCCCTAGTAATAAGCTTTACACTATCCGCCCTATATTTCTCAGAGTATGTAGTACAGCGAATTTCATCATAAATGTGCTCGAGGTTTCCCCAACTGTCCATCATATGAAACATGCCGCACTCGCAAATTCTCATTTTGTTGCACGTTCTATTTGATTTATGGAAATCAAACCAGAAATTATTGAAAAACGTTCGTCTACACACATTACAGTCCCTCTTCTCAGCTTCAACTAACCGGCTTTTAGATTTGGGGCTTTTACACTTTTCGCAAACCATCTGACAACCCTTACAATGTTTCACTATATCTTCCATAAACTCGAGACACACCTTACACAAATCATGGTGCCTGCCATACTTACGGCTTTTATCATAACTCGGTAAAGAGTCCTTATATTGCGAATGGGGAGGTACGTTGTCCCCGACAAACCTAAAATGAGTAGAGGCTTCGTACGATCTCTCACACTGCTTTTAAAAACATACACAGTCCCACGACGATCATCTAATCCAAATACAACTACACGAACACCCATTTCCTGGTTTACCCTTCTCAGCTCTTCAGGTCGCATTTTACAGTCAAATTCGAGCCAGCAGTCTGTGGCTAGTTTACGTTCACACTATACAACCATCAGCAACCAAATTTTTTTGGCAATTTTATTTAGCACAGTAAACATGAGCCAAGATTATTGCTATAAAGCCGCAACCGCGATCGTGATTTGTGTGGATTTTGAATATTTGATAACTGTCAAAGTTAAGTGTATAAGGTGTGGCCGTATGTCCCGCAACACGGAAAACGTGGTCCATATCGATAATGAAGTTATCCATGTTAAATTCGGTGCTGCTTTGAGCGGCATGCATTATATGCTCCAAATTGTACTCTACATCTACGGCAGCCAGACGTCTATAGGGTATTACTAACCAAAAATCGTCTCTATTTCCATCATCTGCACCGAACCAGAGGGACAGCCTCGTTCTGGCTTCACGTCCCTCCCTGTTATGAAGGGTAAACTCCACAATGCGCTCAACTACGCGCCGAAGTCCGTGTTCAAAAGCATTGTTATACATGGTTCGCGGATCGACGCTGAATACATATCGGTTTCTAGTCAGGTTCAGCGAGGAGGTGACGTTGCGCACCAGTTCGAATGATATGCTACTGTTTATAGATTGAGGTGTTGCTACCGAGGTGGAGGGCACAGCGGGAGGCGATATTGAATAGGGATAAGTGGGTACAGTTTTATTTGTAGAAGGAGCTACTGCAGGGGTTGTACCGTAAGACGTAGAGGGTTGAGGTGCTTTTACATTCTCAGAACTTCCTGAGGGTCCAACGGCCGACGGGCTCGTGGAGAGTTTTACTCGCTTTATACCTGTCGTGGAACGTGTTTCAGCAATGGGGCTGTTAGCATCCTCATGCACCCGCTTTCTACCCGAATTGGAGAGTGTGAGCGCTACGGCTGTCACTGCTGAGGATTCCGGAACCCTAGTGGACGTGACGTTGGTGGAGCCGTCTGTAGCCTCAACAACAACTATACTATCGTCGCTATCATCAGCTTCATCTGCAATGTCCACGATGGGTACATGATGCTGGTACAGTACCTCACCTTCGTCATCATTCACGGTTCTGGGAAAGAAGAAAAACAAGATTGTAGAAAATAAGGAGCAACAATTCAGTTTCACGAGCCCTTCTACATGCATTATATACGATCCTACACGCTGCAGTCAAAACAGTGTTGATGCTTAAAATCATTAAAGATAAGCACGAGCTGTTCTTAAACTCTCTGCACAAAGTTATATGATGCTATTCGACGTACCGAGCCGTATTCAACGAATACCAAGATAATATTTTGTTTCACAAAAGTGTTTATGATGTTAGTTCTATAAAGGGGAAAGAGCACACCGTTATCGTAATTAACGATCTCATGTTAGAAATGGATGAAACGTTTGCCAAGACATTTACAGTATTCTTCCACGATCTTAACATAAGCGTGTTCTTCATCAATTAGAATCTATTTTTCAAAAATAGATACCTGCGCGATGTATCGCTAAATATACAATATCTAGTCTTATTCGGTCAGGGTCGAGATGTATCACAAATTGGGATATTAGCCAATCAAATGTCCCCGAATCAGCGTAAGAATTTTTTGGAAATTTATAAAGAAGCTACAAGCCTACGTTACGGATATTTGATTTGTGACCCTCACCACTGAAACACGTTTAGAATGCTTCTAAGAACGAATATATTCCCAAACGAGGCTGAAACGGTGTATATCCCAGAATAACAAAGCGGTTAAAGAAATACCGGGAATTCATAAAAGTCTATTATTGACTGCCAAGAACTTTCCAGCACCTGTTTTTTAATAATATTGACCACGACTTTTTAAAATGCATTTGCGAAATCTGTCTCAACGTTATAAAATGCATGTACCAATGAAACCCTCTCAGAAGTCTCGCTTACGTTGTTACAAGACCATAATAAACGCACTATCTCGTAAAAGACAAACTGTGGGGAAGAAAAAGCGATTTATTGTACAAAGAGGGGATTCATTCCTCTCCATCTTATTTTCAATTTTGGGGCCTTTATTTTCTAGTTTAATATAATGAAGAAAGTAGTCGTGATTCCACACGAGGTGTATGCTTCACTACAAACCACAAATAGTCAAGATTTGGTTCTAGAACCTAGTAAGAATAGGCTTAAAAGAACGGAATGGGAATTGGTGAACCTACTAAACAGTGAAAGGTCTCCTGATGAGAAAAGTATCTTATACCAAGAAGCTCTTCAGAAATTTCATCACGAGTACGAAAATTATAAGAAACCGGTGGAGTTCCCGGTAGTTGTCAAACATGGGAGGAAAACTGATCATAGTGAACCTATAGACTATAGAGTATAGACGAACAAGCAAAGAACAGCAGGGCGAGTCTGCAACACCTCAAGCATGAATTAAAAAATATTCTCCCCCATACATTGAGGAATAAAGGACTAGTAATCTATTGTGTGAGGATCCCGTTGTACAATGGTCCGATACAGGCGAGGTTGTTGTTGAAGGGTCAAAGGTTCGAACATTATTGATATCCTACATGATTTGGTGAGAAAGTGGGATTGGCCATCACCAGCATGCTGGGAACATATTAAAGCGTCTACAGCAAATAAACATCCCAAAAACACTGATAGGCAACCAGAACAGATTAAAAGACTTGGGGCAAGCACCGCATGTACCACAGCAGAGCACGCCTCCGGCTACGGTGGTAATATTTCTGAAGAGGAAGAAGAAAAGGCCAATCAGCAACGCACAACCCTACCCGCGCGCCTCTAAAATACGCTGGTAAGAAAGCAGTATTACGATATTTCTAATCCAGTTTCTTACGGGGGAGTTAATAGACTGTACAGAGGGACCTATACTGAAGGCTTAGAGAAAAAAGAAGTCGATAGGTTTTTACGTGAGCAGGACGCTTATACACTTCATAAACCGGTGAGAAGAAAGCTTAAAACTGCAAAGAACGTAGCCGCATCGATTGATTCTATTTGGCAGGCTGATTTAACTGACATGCAAAGGTATTCGGTGCATAATGACGGCTAAAGATAGATACTATTTATAATAGATGTATTCTCTAGATACTTGTGGCTAATACCTCTTAAAAATAAATCGCCTGAAACAGTGGCTAAAGCTACAGAAGCAGTGATGCTAAAGGAAAACAGGATCCCCAGTTATTTCTGTACAGAAAAAGGGAAAGAATTTATAGGCCGAGCTTTTCAGAACATGTTGGCACAGTTTAATATTAGTTATTACACATCCAATTCTGTGCATAATGCATCTTTATCCGAAAGAGTACAACGTACATGAAGGAACGCATGCATCGCTATTTCACGTAAAAGCACGTACAGATATATAAACATTCTGGAACCGTTGGCATCATCCTACAACCGTTCACACCACCGTACGATTGGTACATCACCTAACGAGATTTTGAAAAGAGGTAGGCATACAGAGCCTGAGGCGAGAAAAGATAGTCGCAGAGCATCACCACACACTGTGCCTTTTCAAAATCAACGATTATGCAAGACTATCGGGTTCGGGGAATAAATTCGCAAGAGGATTTGAGCAATGGTGGACTCGTGAGAGTTTTAAAGTTAGATCTATGAGGCCTAAAGACGAAATTGATGATGTATTATGTCGAAGATTTGAATGGTGAAGAAATTGGAGGTGGCTTTTATGAGTTGATTTTAGGAAGCAAAGGTTCAGGAAAGAGAAAAATGTGACTGGTAAAATGGCTAGGGTACCCAGAAAGTTTCAACACCTATATAAAAGCTGATGCAGTAATGAAGCTTAGATAGTATACAACATGCCATCTAATCACTTCTACGTCAAACTCCCTTCCTCTGTCTCTTTGTTTCTACAATCTAACAATACCCTGTCCAACTTTATAAAGAACTGCATAGGCCCATCGATTTGGAGAGTGAATCATCCGAGGTTGGAATATGCGAATTTCACCTGGCCAAGTTTTTAAGTATTGATAAGAAAGAAGCCGTTTTTATGATTCTTAGAAACCGCGATGAATGTGCAAAGGCAGGAGTAACTCGGGACCGTACTATGCGTTCAGCCTGGAGTGGGGAGGTGCAGTACTACAGCACAGAAGTAACACTAGAGCCGGGGCATTATGACACAACCAAGGATATTGTGAGAGACTTAAATAGGAATCTGAAAAGTTCAAACTTTACGTCTGAGTTAGTTTACGAAATCGAAAACAAAGATAAGCCGGCACATACTTTGTTGCTGAAATCGAATGCTAGTAGAAATATTAAAGAAAAAGAACTTCAAAATTATACCCGAGGGCAGATATGGCTTAGCCTTCCAAATATATTCTCTTCACGAGTCACAGCATGACTTAAGTTTATGGTGCCAGCTAAAGTTCGAGAAACTGAACGATGGAGACGCTCCGGGACATGTGCTATATTTACAGCAACATCATGGAATATCAGTTTGTTTGGGCTACCCAGGCACGCCTGTTCCGTATCGCTCACATTCCCCATCATAGAGGTATGAGTTTGAGCATTACATATGATAAGCCTCATTATGTCAAAGTCGCATCTAACCTACTAACCAGTATCTCAATATACAGTATATAAGGACGATTGAGGGGAAAAAGTATCCATTCGGTGACGGGGGCTTAACAATGACGCTTCACTTCCGCCGTACTGCAACAGAATGAAGCAAAGGCCATTCACCGTCTACCGAGGAGTGAGATATCAGAGCGGAAGCGGAATTGGATCCATTTTTTTACTATAGTGCGTACGGCTGTCCCCTTACTGAAGAGTGGTGCCAGATATCTTGGTAGGAAAACCTTACAGTCAGGACTTAGCACGGTAGAAGACATAGTGGCGTGCACTAAGCCTAAAGAAGCTCTCAAAAAACATTTAAGGCGTACACGGGATGAAATTGAAAAAAAATGAGAAGAGAAAAATGCGTGGCAGCGGAAATATAGCCCGGAAAAAAAGCTCACTGTACGGAGGAAGAAGAAAGGGGTACCAACTAGAGGTGTTAAACGTAAAAGGACTTTAAAAAATGTTCTAAATGCATGAAGCCAATGGTTGACCGCTTTTTTAACTGATTTAAGCTAAGACTGCTGCACTCGGGCCTCATAGGCGGATTACTACTTGATGAGAGAGGTAACACCATTTCTACCCTGTCATGGCACGTTTCATCCATCCGAGTAGTTCACAGTGCTGTAAATTTGAACTAGCCCTCTTTGATATTCCTCTTACAAAGACGTCTATAGAGGATAGTGACTTTATTAGAGGTAACCCGCTACACACTCTTAGCTCTTTAAGTGCTCCTATAGAATTCGTGATCCTATGGAATTTGCGCAGGTTATTACTATTTTGACCCAAGCAATGTGTACATGTACAGTACGTTAAAATGCGGATACCGCATTTAGAGAGGTCGGATTGCGAAAACGACTACGCCGTATATCCAGAAACGAACTTCCTACACACTATATTCAATCAGGGTGATGTATATTTAAATCAGACAGATATCTCGTCAGGGTCTGCATATTACCCCCTATGCTCCTATCTGGAAAATGTGTTCAACTTTTTAAAAGACGCAAAGGACACCTTTTTAACTGCCGAAGGTTATTATCAGCCTAAAGTTGAAAGTCATATAAAGAGTACATTTAAAAAATCTAAAAAGAAGTTTTACCACTGCTATGGACGGCTGCACACAGATTTCTCGTTCCAGGAGAAGCTGCTTGTGAATGGGGTCGATATGAAATTAAAAATCGCCCGCCCGAGCCCTGAGATTTGTTTAAATCTGGATGCTGCCCAAGAAGAGAGTGCGAGGCCTCTGGTGATTCATATTATGGGAACATATATCCGCGTACGGCGTGTGAAGTTAAGCTCTGCTAAACAGATGGAAATTGAGAAAAATTGACTGCGTGCCACAGTCAAATACCCTGTTAATAGAGTCCAAATGAAGGTGTTTACAGTCCTTTCAGATTTAACATCCAAGCAAGTAGAAAATGTTGCTCTCGGAATTCTGCCTAAAAGGATATTAATTGGAATGCAGCAACACGCTTCTGTGAACGGAAAATATAATCTCCATTTAAATTAAAAAGTTTTGGTCTTAAAAATATAATGCAGTAGGTCAACGGTTTGGCCTTAGGGGGTGACGGGAAACGAACTATTCTACAGATGACGAGGTTTTGCTTTGCGCGAGAGCATATAACAACCTAGTGCATAGCGTCTGCGGTGGATATGACGGTTTAGTTCCAGGGGTAAACCAGAACGAATTTGTCGAGAGGGTCAACCTGTATTCTTTTGATCTCCCCCGATTTCAGCGGGAATATAAACAAACACATAAGCCCACAGCAGATTGGAAACACCTCACTTAGACTTGAATTCGACAAACCGCTAGTGGACCCTATTAGCATAGTAGTTTATTTTGAGTCTAAGGCTCTAATCGAAGTTGACCGCTTTAGGGGAGTCATGACGGACTTTTAAAAATGGACACGGTTAAACTCCAGAGGGTGATGAAGAATGATCATTTCACGCATGGCAAATTTATCGGAGTGCTTGCGAAGAATGAAACAGTAAAACTTCCAATCACGAGAGACTGCGGCGAATTTGTCGTGAACACAGACGTGACCAGAAGAGAAGGGCGCCATTGGATAGCCGTTTATTTTTAAAATAGGGAACGACTGTATTACTTTAATTCACTGGGTGAACCCCCATGGAATGATGCCATTACTGTAAAATTTCTCGAACAGCAGCAAATTGCACAAATAGTTTGGAATCCATATTGTTCCCAGAGTCTGTACATCATCGTATGTTGGCAGTACTGCTTATGTTTTCGCATGCATATGGCCGGCGGGAACGAATTTACTCTTTTCCTAAAATTATTCGGCTCGTGTAACCCTAAGGCTAATGATAAATTTGTGTGCAGACAGATTAAAAGCCGATTCCCGTTTGTAGTCACTCGATGTAATAATAAAGAACATAATATAATCGACGTTCATTCTTATCCTTTTCGGTCAATATAGAAAGAACTTACATTCTTTCTGGAATTAATTTGCATTCGTGTTGTGGCTCTCTACATGGCTGACGGTTGGGATGTAAAACTTCTGATTCATGCCCCTCTTCCATCTCATTGGTAAGCAAGTTGGATTTTCTCCAGAGCATTCCCGAACGCTTCTGCAAAATGATCCATTTCATCTCCACTGCTTTAACAGAGAAAAAAATGAACAAACTTATTCCCTTCAGATTAAGTTTACGTAATTATAACTCCGATTCTGTTCGTTTAAATCAGTTGCGTAAAATTACCATGTACATTAGCTAGATTTTAATTAAAACATTTTAAAACAAAGTGTACAAACATTCTCACTATATATATATATATATATATATATATATATATATATATATATATATATATATATACACACACACACATATATATATAAATATAAAGGGTGATCCAGAGAAATGGGACCCAAAAAAACCCCTGTAACTCTTAAAGTATAAGTCCTTTTATAAAATCATACGCATCATTCGAAAGAGGATAGTTACAAGTTTGTACAGGATTGTATAGGTTTTGACAATACAAGACAAGATAAGATACAAAACAAAATAAAAGTGTAGTTAAAACTAAACCTTCAAGATGACTGCATGGACTGTGGAACAGCTGCGTTTCATAACTGAGCAATATTATGAGCATGGAAGAAGTGTAGTTTCAGCTCAAAGATCTTTCAAGACAAATTTTCAGATGTCAAAATCACCTTCTAAGAAAGTAATCCGTCGGTGTGTCAGAAATTTTTCCCTAACTGACAGCATTGGAAAAAGAAAACCAACTGGAAGAGTGCGCACAGCAAGGATAGACGAGATCATTAACAGAACTCATGAAATTGTACAGGATAATCCTAACATAAGCATCAGACGTGCTTCTCAGCTGTTAGGAGTTGGATATGGAACAACAACACACCGTATATTCAAGCAAAATTTAATGCTCTTTCCATATAAAATTCAAACAGTGCAACAACTAAACGATGGAGATTTCGCACGAAGACGACAATTCTGTCAATGGATCCAACAGAAGGTAAATGACACCACCACCAATTTTCTAGCAACTTTGATTATGTCAGACGAAGCCCATTTTCACTTGAATGGAACTGTAAACAAACAAAATTGTCGTTTCTGGGCAACAGAAAATCCATTGAATATTACCGAAGTCCCGTTGCATAGTCAGCGTGTAACTGTTTGGTGTGGTCTTACTGCATCTCAGATCATAGGGCCGTACTTTTTCGAGGATTCCACCGGAAACACGGTCACTGTAAATGGTGATCGCTACGAAAAAATGTTGACCGATTTCCTTATTCCTAAATTAAGAGATCTTTGTCTAGAAAACCACTGGTTCCAACAAGACGGAGCTACCTGCCATACGACGAGGAACTGCATGGCAGTTTTGCGTCAAACGTTTCCAGGCGAGTTAATCTCAAGATTTGGAGACGTTGAATGGCCCGCAAGGTCTCCGGATTTTTCTCCCTTAGATTATTATCTCTGGGGATATTTAAAGAGTAGGGTCTACAGAAATAACCCAACGACCTTGCAAGAATTGAAGGCCGCCATCACAAATGAGATACAGGCCATACCACCGCACACTTGCAAAAGTGATGCAGAACTTACAAGCGAGAACACTGGAATGCTTGGCAACTAATGGAGCACATTTGAAAGGAGTCATTTTTAAAAATAAATATTTCATAATAAACTTGTAACTACTCTTTCGAATGATATATAGTTTTTATGAAAGGAATTAAATATTAAGAATATTTGGCTTTTTTTTATGGGTCCCATTTATCTGGATCACCCAGTATATATATATATATATATATATATGGGAATGAACTCATCATGGTCCCCTGAGTTTTTTATGATACACAGACAGTGCATGAAACACGAAACTCTTCTGGGATAATTAAATTCACTGTAGTCCGAATAAGTAATGGTAAATGACAAATACCATAGTTTTTCTTTCATGATGCTAGCCCGACGTGGGCAACGGGTCACTCGCAAAGAGGTCCCATAAATATAGCTTCCCTCACCAGCTATCTGCAAAGCAGACAGGATCCAGCTTTGGGACATGGATCTAGGGTTTAAAACAGCCTAGCCCTGCTACATTTAGAACCTCAATATAAGCAAAAGACTCGCTGCCGTGAAGGCAACGAGTCTTTTGCCTACAGCTTAAATTACGATTCACAGGAGAGTAAATTACAGAATGGACTGTCACACCAATCTAGACTTGCAGTTTTAATGTGACACTAAAAATTATACTGACATGATTTCTAGAATATTATAGAATTATTTTGTAAAATTTACCTTCTTCAAAATAATAATTAGTCCTGTAATTTAGCCGACAGTTGCATAATAAAATGAAGAGAAGATGCAGGGGAAAAAATCGTCCGAATAAATAAAGTGATCTGGTAAGAAGGTTTTTTGCTGATTTGACACTGACCAGGCTAATTATAAACTATGAGAGTGCTCTATAATTGCATAAGAGAAATAGCTACGGGAACCTTTTTTAAAATAAAAATATAAAATAATCACCCCCTATTTCAAGCAGCTAAATCTGCAATATATATATATAATATATATATATATATATATATATATATATATATACAGGGGTTAGACAAAATAATATGAACACCCGCCGATTTCACCGGTTATCTTTACGGACTGCTCAGACACAAAGTAAATGGTCAAATGACTGGCAAACTTATTTAAATGTGTAACAGAGAGTGTATACGTCATGTTATAACCCTCACATTGTTTTTACAGATCTGAGTGAATTATGAATTAGCACTTATGAAAGACCTGTCAGACTTCCAAAGAGGGCAAATTGTCGGGGCGCGGATGGCTGGTGCATCGGTGACGAAAACCGCTCAGATGTTCAATGTATCCAGATGAACTGTCTCTATGGTCATGTCTGCATCCAAAACCATGGAAAGACAAGCACCGACAAATGCAATAGTGGACGCAAGAAGAAGCTGTGTGATCGAGACCGCCGGGTGCTAAAGCGCATTGTGACAAAGAACCATAAGACCACAGCTCCAAAAGTGACTGCAGAGCTTAACCAGAATCTTGCAAGCCCGGTATCGACCAGAACTGTACGTCGCGAGCTCCATGGAGCTGGATACCATGGGAGGGCTGCAATTGCCAAACCCTTCCTTTCGCACATCAACATTGAGCGGCGCAGAAAATGGTGTAATGACCATAAGAATTGGTCAATGGACCGGTGGAAGAATGTAGTCTACTCCGACGAATCCTCCTTTACGCTATTTCCATGTTCCGTTGAGTTTACGTCTGGAGACAGCCTAAAGATGCTTATGACCCCGACTGCCTGATCCCAACCGTTAAGCATGGAGGCAGATCTGTGATGGTTTGGGCAGCAATATCGTGGAATACTCATGGCCCAGCTGTAGTACTGCATGGTAGGGTTAACGCCCAGGTCTATCTGTCAATATTGGCTGACCAGGTCCATCCCATGGTCCAAACGCTGTTTCCCAATGGCAGCGCCGTCTTCTAGGATGATAATGCACCAATCCACACCGCTGGGGTCATTAAAAACTGGTTTGAAGAGCATGTTAGTGAAGTAGAACGCTTGGATTGGCCTCCACAATCCCCGGATCTTAACATTATCGAGCATCTGTGGTGTCGGTTGGAGCAGCAGGTCAGAAGCCAATTCCCACCGCCGGCGTCTTTGGAGGAACTGGAGCAGGGTTTGCTCGAAGAATGGCTCAGGATTCCTCTAGCCACTGTCCAAAAGCTGTATGACTCAATTGCCCGACGCATTGCAGCTGTTATTGCCGCTAAAGGAGGACCAACTCCATATTAAGAATAAAAACCGCCATTTATCAAGGTGTTCATATTATTTTGTCCAACCCTTGTATATATATATACAGTACTGGCCAAATTATTAGGAATTTTTTAAAAATTTCATTTTTTGGTATAAAATGTTAAATTAAACCAATTTTAAACGTTGAAAAGTTATTTATTTCTACACAAGAATACATGGTCATTATTTAGCAATAGTTTAGTACTTAGTTTGACCCCCCTTAGCTGCCTTATGGGCTGCGACACGCTTCGGCATGCCATGAATCAATTTTTTGCATAATTCCTTAATACGTGTAGAGTGAAACCAGACTTGAATAAGTCGCTCTATGAGTTGGTGTTTTGTTGTTATCGGCGTTTCATGGATTACGTCCTTTAAAATACACCATAAACTTTCGATTGGGTTCATGTCTGGAGAATTTCCAGCCCATGGGAGCAACCGAACACTATTTTCATGACACCATTTTTTAACCGACTTTGCCGTGTGGCATGGAGCTGAGTCTTGTTGAAAAATCCAACGTCTATTACCATACCATTCCCTTATTTGAGGCAGTAGACGTCTTCTTAGTACTTCTATATACTTGACTTGGTTCATATTCCCCTCAACAATGCTCAAACGACTAGTTCCATGCACAGAAATTGCTCCCCAAACCATGATCTTTTGTGGAAATTTCACCGTTTTCATCAGACACTCAGGCAAAAATTCTTCTCCAGGCCTCCTTCTTACACTTTGAACACGATCGTCAAGCACGGCAATCGTTGACTCATCGGAGAACACCACCTGCAATCAAAGAAAGCCCTGTGAAAGAGTCAGTGCATAGCGTATGAAGTACAGCTAAAACGAAGTACAGTATGACTTGCTGCTTTACAGATATTTTTACTGCAGTTTTATCACGTACTGTAAATACACTTCTATGCATACTGTATTTACTGTATTAACATTCTATTTAATGTTAAATATTATTCTTACCTGTTCCCAATCCTCACTAGTCCAGTTAATGTGTTCCTTTGCCCATGCAAAACGTGCCTTCTTCATAGCCTCAGTGAGCCTGGGCTTCTTCCTTGGGCGGTAGGCTTTGAAGCCGGCAGTTAGAAGCCTCCTGTTGACTGTTCTACGACTAATATTGATGCCATCAGCCGCTAGACTACTGGAAATGTTTTTGCAAGTAGCTCTTCTATTTCTAAGAGACAAAATTGCAATCTGTCTATCAGTTCTTGGAGTCGTTACCCTTTTTCTGCCGCATCTTCCAACCCTTTTGGGGCCTACATTTTCTCCAAATACCATTTTTTTCTTAATACGAAGTACTGACTGTGGTGAAACATGGAGTTTGGCAGCGATTTCCTTTTGTTTAAATGTAGAAGAAGTTAATAAAACCTGTATTTGCCCAATTTTCCGTGGACTCAAGTCATTCTTTCGCCCCATTTTCAAATTCACTTAAAAACTAACAAATAATTGCCGAAATTGGGTAAATACACTATTTAAATTAAACGGTAGTTACAATGACACGTAAAAGAAAGAGAAACACACCCGCATCGCACGACAACCAAACGACAACTGACGAACAAACACGCTTCGTTCGACTAAAGAATTATGCAAAAAATTGATTCATGGCATGCCGAAGCGTGTCGCAGCCATTATGGCAGCTAAGGTGGGTCAAACTAAGTACTAAACTATTGCTAAATAATGACCATGTATTCTTGTGTAGAAATAAATAACTTTTCAACGTTTAAAATTGGTTTAATTTAACATTTTATACCAAAAAATGAAATTTTAAAAAAATTCCTAATAATTTGGCCAGTACTGTATATATATTTTTTTTTATTTGTGGTTGATATACCGCTGATTCCTGCCTATGTGAAGTGGCACATATCTCAGCGAGGCAGTTGGTAGGTGGTGTTACTAGGGTGGGGGTAGTGGACTTTGAGAGTGAAACGGGTTACTGAGAAGGGGGAAGGGAAGGGAAGGTATAGTCCTAAATGCGGTGAAGTAGATGAGAGAGTCAGAAAGTAGAATATTGCTTCTGTTGAAGATTGGGATCCTTCGGCAAGTATGGACTGGAGACGCTCGGGTGCGGAGATACGGGACAAGAAAGGGAAGCACCTATGGCGGAGGGCAAAGAAATTTGGGCATTCGACTAGGAGGTGGGTGACAGTGATGGAGGTGCGGCAGGTGGGGCAGAGCGGGGCTGGTAATTTGGTCATGGGGTGCCTATATGTTAGGCGCGTGTGTCCTATGCGGAGATGGGCCAGAACCACCTCTTTATGTCAGAATCGATGAAATAAGGTGGCCCAATATCCCAATTGTGGTTTTATCTGGTGAAGCTTGTTGTCTATGGCTTGGTCCCACTCCCGTTGGCAGAGGGAACGGAAATGGGATCGGAGAATCGGGAAGAAGTCAGTGAAAGGGAGGGGTCGGGAGGAGTCTGGTAGCAGGCAAGCAACCTTCGCTGCGCAGTCCGCCTCCTCGTTACCTTGGATACCGACACGTGCCGAGACCCAGCAGAAAGCGACCGTCTTATGTCTGGAAGTCGTCAGGGAGTGGAAATTCTGTTGGATAGGTCACACGAGCGTGTAGGGGGGGTGAATCTTTCGAGGGAAAGAAGTGCGCTTTGGGAGTCGGAATATATCACAAAATCTCTGGCCGGATGGGTGCGCACAATATCGATGGCCTCTAAGATGGCGAAGGGTACTGCTGAGAACACAGAGGCCTCGCGGGGCAGGCGGATGTTTCGGGAAAGTGGCTGGGGTAGTGTTAACGCTGAGGCGGCCGTGCCAGCCTCCGAGCGGGAACCGTCTGTGTAGATGAAGACAGTGCCCGAGTGCCGAGTCGTGTGTTCAGGAAAACTGACCTATATGCCGTGGTGGTAGTAGTGGTCTTTGGCAAGGCACACAAGTCCCTGCAGAACGACATTGGGTTGAGTATCCAAGAGGGATAGGTGTGGTATGTGATGGGCATGACTGAGGGAGGGGGAATGTTGGAAAGGTCTAAGAAGGGACCGGACCGCTTCGGTGAAGTGCCAGCTCCATCCCTGGGGAGGAAGATCGGAAACTGCCGCGCACAGGAGCGAGGAGGGTTGCCTCTTTGCGCGGAGGTAAGTTCTCATGAGTAACAAATCCTGTCGGAGAGTAAGAGTGAGGTAGTTACATTCCACTCGGAGGCTGTATGCAGGAGAAGAGCGGAAGGCACCGGTGGAGAGGTGGAGGCCCTGTTGAGAACTGGGTCCAGAATACGGAGGCGAGCGCTGGAGGCGGAGCCATATATCACGCTTCATAATCCAGCTTCGACTGGACCATGGCAGTGTAGAGGGAAGGAGAGCGCGTCGGTCGGCGCCTCACGTGGAGTGGGAAAGATGATCCAGGAGAGCGATGGGACGCTGGAGTTAGTTCTTTAGGTGCCTAAGGTGGGGAGCCAGACTGAGCCGTTGGTCCAATATCATACCCAAGAACCGCGCAGAAGGGACAGAGGGTGCGGGGAAGCAGTGGGTCTTCCTTTTCAAGAGCATGCAATTGATCTTGGAGGTGGAGAGGCGGAATCCAACCGACGTCGCCCATCTTTCATCCGATGGATGGCGAGCTGGGTTTAGCGTTGAACGACGGCCGGTTCCCGCCCCGCGAAATAGATCGCGAAATCATCCGCATAGATGGAAGAACGGACAGTGGGTGGGAGGGTTTTTGATATGTGTTCATAAACTATTAAGAAGCACAAAACCGAAGGATGTTTACATGTAGAACCCCATCCTCCTGTCCGAAAGTGTCCGAAAGGACTGGCCCACCCGCACTTTGAAGGTCTGGAGGATAGGAAGCACCGATGAAGGTCGGCAGGGCCCGACGAGACCCAAACTTTGGAGCTGTTTGAAGATTACATGTCGGCGCGTGGGGGGGGCTTCTTGAACTCAGTGGGTGAAGGGTTCCAGGCAGGATTCTGTGCTCGGGCCAGGATGGGTGCTCTATTACTGATAGTGGCAGTTCCCAACCTGTCCGGGGTCTCACGGCGGACCCTAGGCGGTAACAGGGGACACCAGAAGGACTGGGCAGGTGGAAGAGGAGACGAGATCAGAGCGGCTGGCAAAGGAGTTGCCGGGGGCGTTAGGTCAGTATATGCGGTGGGGGTGCATGGGGGCGAATCTTGGTTTTCTCGTGTAAGCGTAATAAAAAAGGCCTCAGGGGGTAAGGGTAGATCCATGAGACTCAGGAGCGTGGCCAAGCTCGCCTCGGTCATACCATGTAAGCGCGCCAATGCCGCGTCCACCGGATCCCTTGAGGAGAGGTTGTTGTTTGCATTGAGTCTCATCCTGGACGGCGGGTCATGTAGGTTAGCTACTACAGTTAGAAGCTGTGGGGCTGGATAGGAGGGACGTCGTAGACGAAGTGGGAGGTGTAGGGGCCGGGCCTTCTTAGATCTGGGGAAGAAGGAGAGACATGTGTGGCCAGAGAGTCTAGTGACTCACTCGCGTCTCGCCTCATTGGTTTATTCCCGGCGCTAGGGTCAGGGATATGTGCAGATTGTCGGGACGATGAGGTCAAGGTTCTTGGGGGACGGGGCCCGAGTGCCTTGGATCCAGAGTCCTGGAATGTCTTTGGACGAGGGGGCGTTTGGAAAAGAGGGATGGGGTAGGACAGGACGTTGCTGGGTCTGGCGAAGGCTCCAATCGGGGAGGGGGCGAGATACTGTGGCCGAAGAAGGTTTTGGGCGGACCTGGGCGGCTTGCCGATGAGATAGAGCCGAGGGAAGTTGCGTAGGAAACCCCTGGCCTCAACTCCCGACTCCGCACCCTGTCTCGCGCCTCTCGGAGGCTGAGGAAATCCACCAC
>JAJOZX010014452.1:0-77603 GCA_023014485.1 Bathynomus jamesi | reverse complement strand
TGCATAGTTTGTAAATTTAGAAATGAATTGTCACATGTCAATTGGGAAAACATAATGGGGATCTCCAATGCAAAACTAATGTGGGAATCGTTTGAAACAGTATTTAGGACTACAAATGAGGAATGTGTACCATACAAGATTAAGCATGCGAAAGTAAATAACAAGCCCTTGTGGTTACTTCTAGAGTAGGAGATATTATAAGGAGTAGAGATTGGGTTTATAGGCTACATAATTGCAATAAAGACAATTTATGGTTATGAAACAACTACATACCTCTAAAGCATGATGCAAAAAGCATAATAAAAGAAGTCCAAGCATGATTTTGATATCTCCATAGCTCATGACAGCAAAGAAAACCCCAAGCAATTCTTTCAATACATCAATAATAGGAATCCAGTAAAAAGTGTCATGGGGTCATTGAAAAATTCTGATGGAGAGCTAGTTTCTGAAAACAAGCAAATGGCTACCCTACTAAACAAATTTTTTATGTCAGTTTTTACAATAGAAGATGTTATGAATATCCCTTCAGTCATAGACATAATACGGTACCTTTTGACAATGGTAATACTTTAGATAATAGTATTGTGGTTAGTGAAAGGGAGGTAATGCGCTATATTGATAAAATGAAAATGCATAAATAACCAGGGCCAGATTCCATATATCCCATACAACTAAAAGAATGAAAAGAAAGTACTGTTGTGCTACTAACAAAGATTTTTAAGGAGTCTCTAAGGGGTGCATACCAGATAATTTCGTTAGCAAATGTAACACCTATTTTTAAGAAAGGCGATAAAGGTGCAGTAGGAAATTATAGGCCAATCAGTTTAACATTTGTTGTAGGTAAGCTACTGGAATCAATAATTAGGGATCATATAGTCAAACACTTGGAATTGCATAACTTGATTAGAAATATGCAGCACAGTTTTAGGCAAAACAAATCTTGCTTAACTAATCTTTTAGAATTTTTTCAAAGCGTGGTTGAAGTTTATGATAGTCATTGGACAGTAGATGTAGTGTATTTAGATTTTCAAAAAGCGTTTGACACCATATCGCACAAAAGACTCATTGAAAAAATTAAGGCTTATGGAATTAGGGGTGTAGTAATAAATTGCATAGAAGAGTGGTTGCAACATAGGAAACAGTGGGTGGTCATTGATGGATCGGAGTCATCATGGGTTAATGCAGCAAGCAGCATTCCTCAGGATTCTGTATTGGGCCCCTTGCTTTTTCTTATTATATTAATGATTTAGATATTGGCCTAAGTCAGTACAGTTTCAAAGTTTGCAGATGACACAAAGTTGGGTGGTAAGGCAATTAATGATGAAGATAGAGGTAAAATCCAAGATGATCTGAACAAAATCATTGATTGGTCAGTCATATGGCAAATGAGATTTAACGTTGATAAGTGCAAAATTTTACATATAGGTTTGCGTAATGGTAATTTTGCGTATAGTATGTCAGGGAAGGAGTTGGCAAGCGTAAAACAGGAAAAAGATTTAGGAGTTATCATCAGTGGTGATTTAAAAGTGACAAAACAAAGTACAGCAGTGGTCAATAAGGCTAACAAGGTGCTAGGTTTTATAGCTAGGAATTTTGAGGACAAATCAAACAATATTATTATTCCTCTTTATAAATCATTAGTTAGACCCCATTTGGAGTATGCAATCCAATTTTGGAATCCGCATATGTGCAAAGATATCAATAAAATTGAAAGGGTTCAAAGACAAGCAACTAAGATTATTCTGTTGCTTAGGTCAAAGTCATACGAGGAGAGGTTTAAGGAGTTAAAATTCACTCACTCAAGACTAGGACGATAAGGAGTGATCTAATCCAGGTTTTTAAAATTATGAATGGGTTTAATAACGTAAATAGAGATAGCTTTTTTGAAATATCACAATATAATAGAACTAGAAATAATGGATATAAGTTGACAAGTAGAAGGTTCAAGACAGCAGTTGCCAAAAACTTTTCTACACATAGAATAGTAAATAACTGGAATAGTTTGCCAGTAGAAGTAATTAGTAGCACATCTATATACATGTTTAAAAATTGATTAGACACATATGATGATAGATTGGGTATAGTGTAAGGTAGTAAAATTAAGGTTTTTGTGGTTTGGAACCACGTAAAATTGTAGGTCCCCTCCACCAACAGAGGACATACACAATACACAACTACAACCACAGTTAGGTAGACCAGCCATGAGTGGATCCTAGGGTCTTTGTTGGTCTGAAACATTACAACATTATACCAAGAAAATTGGGTGTAAAGAAAAACAATACCAAAGAAGACACTACAGGGTACCAGAGATTATTATCCCCTTACCTGGACATTGCACTGTCCCAAACCCAGAAACTTGAAAGGGTGTTGGGTGGCTTGAAGAAACTGACACTTGGGGACTATGGCCTACTCAGCCACTGCAGCAATACTGTGAATGCTGTAGTTTTGGGATTTTATTCTGAAGTTGCAGTTTAAATAATTTGTCCCTATTTTAGTTAAATTAATAACACCTGAAGTGATCCACAGTTTTGCTGTACATTTGGGAAGGAAGGCATTGTGTTTCACCAGCACTTTGGCTGCTGGGGTCATATTGTGCCAAAACCAAATGAAAGAGAATGTAATGAAATTGAGAATGGAAGATGAGGGAGGGAGCAATTGAAGAGAAACATACTTTTGGGAGAAATTCTTTTTTCACTTAAGGGAAAACAACTGTTAAAGTATCAAATAGCCATGGAAGAGCTGAAACATATGATTTGGGTTGTCTGTGGGATCAGCACAGTCCAATTGTGAGTTTTCTACAGCCCCCAAAAATTTTCTTTTGTTAACATAGAATGGTTTCTACAATATTACTGTATATACACAAGTAGCATAATGATCAATAATGACTGAAGATATAACTACAGAATTAGAAGAGCATTACAATTTATAAATATATTGTCAATTGTAAATTCTGTTATTCAGTTACCATAATTCAAGATGTGAGTGGGCTCAGTAATAGTATGACTAAGATAGAATGAATTTATTATTAAGTTTAAAATTTGCAAGGGACTTGCAGTGAGTTATCTTTATTTTGTAGATTAATATTAAAGTCATCTGCAACTGTAGTATAGGCATTCCTCATTTAGCATGGCTATTATTATAGGGTGGAGTAAAAAAATCAAAAGTGCCAGGATCAAAATTGAGAGGGTCTAGATAGTTGTCTTTTGTCCAGGATCAAACTTTAAAACTGATTTTGGGTGGTTGCATACAAAACTGTGACTGCTACCTGCCAATTTATACAAATTGTATGTTATGTGCACGCAACAAAATTTTAACCCAGAGCAGCTGCTATTTTTACATGAGAACTTAACCCTTATGAAAAAATAACGAGTTATGTTAAGTGATAAAACAATAAAATACTGGAAATTTCAGCCTCTAATTAGTCTTTTATTCATAATTTTGGAAAAATTGTACTTTTGAAATATTAGCCGATATTTTTAAAAATTGGCCAATACCGATAAAAATCTACCGATATCACCGATACCAATATATCAGTACATCCCTAATAGATAGGTGTAATAAATTCAGCCAGGTTAGAATCAGACACCAGACCTTTACTTATTGCCCAGTTTGCAGTGCATGCTAGAGCCCTAGAGTTTTCCTTCAGCCAAATCCAGTTCTTCTGTGATCCATTCATGTAACTAGCTACAGAACCTGTTGTTATTATAGGACACCAGTCACATTATTCCAGAGTTTGGGGTTTTGCCCATGTTTGTTTAGTTCTGATTGTAGGTTGATTAACTTATGAGAGATAGGTTTGCCATAATTGTCAATGTTTGTATTTATTATTTTTTATGTTGGTTATTTATTATTTCTGTGTCTTGATTTCATGAGTAAGTTATGTTTTCCAATGATTAATTATGAAGTCATGATTCCAGTTGTTTGTTTGTTGATTAATTGCGTTATTTTATTATTGTGATTAATGGTGCCTGGTGCATGTAACTAATAATCTTGTGCTGTCTAGGCAAACTAGTTGGGACTCAATTCAACAAGTACAGACTCATCAGGCTTGGATTGTGGATCCAATCCAGCTGGAACTACGAAGTCCAATGAGGTTGTGGCAACCACTGTTGGCCACTGGGATCTGCCCTGGAATCAGGCTTGTGACCCTAACACTACTAACTAGATAGTACCTTTGTATAACAAAAATCAGGTCACAGGGTCAAGTTTGGAGGGTAACAGGGCTGGGACAAGAGTTCATATTTGGTACAAGTCATTTCTGGTACAGTACTGGTCTCCCACTTGCTTTCTATCATTTCTGCAAAATCTCACTAATTGGTGGCTCATGGAAAGGTGGCTGTAGTATATATGTACATGAAGGTCATATGACAGAGATGATGATAAGTAAATCAAACAGCTTTGTGGAACTCCTAGCAGTGAAAACAGAAAAAGTAACCTTGATACTAATAGTCATCTATAAACCTCCAAACACCCCAACCGAAAAATTCTCAGAGACCACTGATGATATCAGAAAGCAAATAAATGTCATAAACCCTCCATCCCCAATATAATGATCTGCAGAGACTTTAACTTCCCATTTATAAAATACAAAAAGGTGGTGAGGATATATATATATAATATATATATATATATATATATATATATATATAATATATATATATAATATAATAATATATATTATATATATATATATATATATAATATATATATATATATATTATATATATATATATACTGTGTGTACATATATCAGGACAAGGGGAGGCACAAGACCAGGAGCAAGCAAAAATGTTGATGGCTCTCACAAACTAGTTTACGCTGACACAGGAGATAACAGAAAATACCTGAAAAAATAACTGCTTAGATCAGGTATTCACAAATAACACGAACTTAATTGCTGATATAAAAATAACCCCAACCATTATCTCAGACCACAACTTAATTGAGATATCAACAAATATGATGACAACATTAAAAGACAATACATATATTGAGGAAAGAAGCAAATTTGAGGCCTTTAATTTGAACTCCAAGATTATAAATTCAGAAGCAATCAGATCATCACACATGGCCCAAATAGAGTGGAAAATAGTTTTAAGAGAATAAAAACTGAAGAAATGCTAACAACCTTGGAAGAAAAAATGCTGAGAATTTAAAAAAAAATATGCTCCAAAATCACAGCCAAAAGGAAAGAGGAACTGGCTAGAGAGGCAAAAGAGAAGAACATTCCGCAAAAGAGAGTGGAGGTGAAGTTAGCCAACTGCGGAGATAATGCCAGGAAAGTAATACAAGAAAAACTGGAGGGTATCAATAGGGAAATACAAGCCCTGATTAAGGACCATACAGAGATGGAAGAGGAAAAGGTGATAGAAGCAATAAAGGAAAATCCAAAATACTTCTATAGCTATGTGAAAAGGAAACCAAAAATGTGCGCCACTATTGGGCCCTTAAGGAAGAGAAATAATGAACTAACTGACAATTTAAAAGAAATATCTGAAACATTGAGAGCCCAGTATGAATCAGTTTTTAGTACCCCCAAATAGTGGCTAAGTGATACCTGACATAAGTGCACTCTTTGAAGAGAAATTGCAAGGAGAATATATAACAGACTTTGATTTTACCCCAGATGTAGCAAGAGCTATAGGACAAATGAAACAACATTCAGCTGCAGGTCCAGACAATTGGAACACATTACTGATTGAAAACTGTAAAAATGAAATAGCTACACCTTTATACTGGATATGGAGAAGATCCCTAGACACTGGGGAAATATCAAGCATCTTGAAAAGAGCAAACATTGTCCCTATATATAAAGGAGTGGACAGATCTCAAGCAAAGAACTACAGACCAGTGAATAGTTAGAGAAAATTTATGATTTCTTGGAGACACTGGAAAGATTCAATGAAAATCAGCATGGATTCCGATCAGGTTGATCATGCCTATCACAACTAATAGAACACTACAACAATATCATAGATGCACTGGAAGGCAATGACAACTACAATGTCATATACACAGATTTTGCTAAAACTTTCGATAAATGTGATCATGGTATAAAATGAAATACATGGGAATAACAGGCAAAGTGGGAAAATAGATCTCCAACATCCTCAGAGAATGTGTACAGTAGGCCGGGTCAAAATTTTATATTGAAATGGTACATACTGTGAGGGGTTTGAATGGAACACAGGAACCCCCTCAAATTAATTTCGCTGTTTAAAGCCTCCTACCCCTGGTACCAATTTTTCATTTTTTGACCTATATTGAAAAATATTCCATTTATACGAGACTTACTCTACATTCAGGTTTTTTGATGATATAAATCTTTATTAACGTATAATATTTTATATAATAATGTACAGTATTAGGAAAATTAATTAAGAACAACATTATATTCAGAACAAAAAATTAGAGGCATAATAAATGTGCTAAAATTGAATTCACTTTTTCATTGTTCCTTATCACATCAAAAGGGAAGAAATTTTCAATATCATTAGGAAATTTTATTTCATATGTTTCTTACTCATTCCATTGGGCCTTACATTCAAACTTGGGCAGTTTTCACCTTGATTCTAATGAGTTTAAGATAAACTTTTGACAGTTGTCATATCCTATTCTTTCCTGACATGCCTTTGTTACTAGGTTCACTGCCCTTTTCACACTTTGACTGTGGCATGGAAAAGAAGCTATCTCCAGTGGCTTACATCAAGCCTGTAGTAGTCCATTGTCGCTAAAATTGTTTAGCAGCAATGGAGGAGTAATGATCTCTTTTTGCTTATCAATCATCTCAGTGTAGTCAGTAGATTGGAAATTGAGGGTTCAAGGCAACTCAAAGTTTCTGGTACCTGAAAATCCTGTTCTTGAAAGGATGATTTTCTGAATAGCTTGCTCCCTAATATCTAGTCTCTTGTCAGTTACCATTTATATGAGTATATTTTCTAGGTGGGCAAAGTAGGTGTTATTGTTTAATACTGGTTCTATGATTGATCTATGTTGTTCATCTAAATTTCGAAGCAAGCACATTAAATACCAAAAGTTATATGCACCATCAGTTGCATTAGGAGGAGATTTTATCCAAAACCACCCTGGAGCATAGAACTGCATAATAATCTTGACTATATCTTGAAGGTTTTTATCAGGATTTGGCGTTGAGATACATAATCTAAGGACCCTGTTGGCTAGAATTAGCCAGCGAGCATGGTGAAGGGTACCTGGGGATCAAGTGGACAGATCTTGAGAAGTGTCTCCAGTTTGCACTGCCAGACACATAATAGAGATATCTTTGATCACTGCTTAGCTCCTTCACCACATTTGCTGGAATTTCTTTAATGTTTCCCTTCATGTGAGAATATTTGACTACCTCCAGTTTTGTTAAATCTGTTTTCAGTTTATTCCTAATTGAACCCACAAAAGTATTTGAACCTGTTGTTTTACCATCAATGGCTTCGTAGATGTGCATAAAAGGCAGCTCATTCAAATGTAAGAGGTACACCAACCACTGCACTGGTCTGTTAAGATGAATTTCAACCAGTTTTATGGCTTCACCAATTTTTCCTGTATTTACAGGAGTACCATCACACAGTATAGCTTTGGTAGTATCTGTGCTGTTTGAGTCTGTAATAATAGTTATCAACATATCTAACATACACCTTAAACACTTGGGCCCACAGGGAATACTAGCTCTCACAATTATCAGCACATATTCATACCAACATTGTATTATTCCTGACATATGGAAACAAGGTAAAATTATTACACTACTCAAACCAAACAAAAATCCAACAGAACCAGCTTCCTGTAGACCCATTACTTTACTATGCACACCTTCCAAATTAATAGAAAGACTAATCTTACAAATCACCAACCCACACATACCACTATCTCCTACTCAACATGGATTCAGACCTCACCACTCAACCACGACATTACTCACTAACCTTACGCACCACATCATGGATGGCATCAACTCCAGACGACCAGCTCAACATACACTATTAGTAACAATAGACATTAGTAAGGCATTTGACGCTATCCCACACTTCCCTCTCATAAAAAAATAGTCAACACAAACATGCACAACACCAAAAGATGGCTGAGCAACTATCTTTCAGGAAAATACATGTTACATTTAATGGCAAGTCATCCAAAAATAAGCTTTTTCCGAACGGGGTCTCTCACCAACACACTTCAACTTATACATGCATGACATTCCAACACACTCAGATAATAAGCTTACCTTATATGCAGATGACATCACTCCAACATCCACCCACAACATTGACACCACTACAAATAACCTACAAACATACGGTACATAAACAGTATACAAGAGTGGCTCACACACAATAGACTCAAAGTAGCACCCACAAAATCAACCATCACCTTGCTTATGAGCAGCACAAAAGAACACCAGATAACTCCACAGCTTACACTAAACAACACCAACATTCCATACACTCACAGGACCAAAATACTTGGGGTCACATACAACACATCATTATTTTTTGCAAACCACATTCAGGACATTAAAAACAAATATACATCAAGACTTAGCATGTTTAGGGTACTAATAGGCACAAACTTTGGACACCAGCAGGAAACAACATCACTCATATACAAACAATACATTTGCTCAGTTATGGACTATGCTAGCCCATGCTGGGCACCCATTATCTCAAACACACACATAAACACCTTACAGACAATACAAAACAATGCACTTCGTATCATTACAGGATGCACTCAAACAACACCAATAGAACACCTGCATACAGAAACAAAAATACTGAAAGTTAGGGAACATTTAAACAAGAGGGGAACACAATTCATGGCAGCAGCAACAACTGACCCACAACACCCTTCCCACTACATGTACAATCATGCACAGACACCTCGCACCATTAAGGTAACACCAGAGAGACATTATAACCAAATGCTCCATTCCATACCACGCCCCACAGACATCAAACAGTACAGAAAACACATACACACACACACACACACACCTAACACCACAAAGCACTGATGCAACTCGGTCCAAATGTAGTCCTAGGTGTGAAGCCACCATCCATTAACAAGTCAGAGATCAGCCTGAGCAGATTGGATCGAGTTAACTTAGCACAATTCTGATGTGGACATCACCCCAACTTACAGACATATAAACAGAGACTAGACAACTCCACAGATGACACCTGCTACCTGTGCCAGGACACACCACAAACAACTGAACACATTATGACAGACTGTACCGCTCTAGCACAACAGAGAACACAACACATCATTAGTGCGTTAAACCTCTGGTCCACTCTGGAGAGGGCAATCAGTTACCTGCGTGCCACCAGCTTGCTCGATCAGGGTGAGCTGATCAGCTAAACAACAACTCTTCTGCTATGCAGCAAGCAGTTCCATTATCTGGTGTGACATGGTCTACATAGATGCTTCCAGGTTCTTTCATAATAACAGTTCTTCTTTTATCTTTTATCTTTTCCACCATTAATAATGCATTGGCTTATTGTAATTGGCTTGATTTTTTTTATGCAGGAAGAAGGGCCCAAGGGCTAATATCACCATAAAAAGCAAAGGAGAGAGCCAAAATCAAGATCATCTGGTATCCAGCAAAAATAAGAAGACATATCCAGTATCTGGTTATCCGGCTATATTGTGATCTGGTACATCCCTACTTGGCACCAAGCAGCGTTCAAATTACCAATTTTTCTTTTAACTATAGATCGCGATGTTCCCTGTGGGCACAGACTGAGGTGTGAACATTTCATAACCTGCGCAAATTCAGTCTGGAAAAATAATGACAGTGATGGTGTGGGTGATGACAACACACAAAAGATGGAGCAGTGGCATTCAGAAACTCTAGCATTAATCTTAAATGCATGAGAATTCAAACTGGCAATCTTCAAATACAATCAAAAGCTAACTACACTGAAGAAAAGCACAATATTAACACAAAACTCATTCAAAATTATTTCACTACAACTTGATGTAGGAATTCCAATGATATAAAAAAAATTCCCAGCCAATGGGGGAGAATCTCCACAGCCATGGGTACATGATGGAGGCACTGCTTTGACTTTTGATGCATTGACCTAATTCTTGCTTGTAATACTGTGTGTGTGTGTGTTATAGTCTGGACATGAAAGTGTGACAAACAAACACACCGTGTGACAAACAAACACACCGTGTGACAAACAAACACACAGACAAGCGCAATCCATTATGGCCCTTCCAAATCTTTTGGTCTGTGACAATAATTAGATATTTTTTACCAAGTTAGTTTTTTAAGTAACCTTAAATATTTAAGACAGTTTTTGTTCAACATCAGAACTTTAAAAAATGCAACTCATATTCACTGACAATATCTGAGTAAAGTCAAAATGTGTCATTCTTACAGTATTTTTTAAATATGTTTAATGAAAATGCTATATGCCAATGATTACACTGCCCAACACCAATTTTGCTGATTTAATTCTAACACCTGTTTTTAGGTAACTTTGGTGTGCTGATTTAAAAAATCACCTTAGTTTTTGCCTATCACATCAGGTTTTCGAGCAATCAAATACGGATATTTTGGAGATATGGCATTTTGGCAGGGTTATGCCCAATTTTTTTTCTTTTCAAAAAATAAGTTTTTACATACTCAGAATCAGCATGGAAAAGTAAACAATTGTGCAGGGAGTGAACTTTAATATACAATGGTAATATTGACACAAAGTGATTAAAAGTGTTTAAATAAGCAAAAAATGAATCCATGATCATGACATCATGCTCACACCTGGGGAAATCACAGATACCCAAGATTTTAATATGTTGTACATGACCTTTAGATTTAATGCACAGATTTACATATTCCACAGATAAAATTTTAACAGCAAAACAGCTGTTAACAGGTCTCAAAAATCATCAATTTTGATAAGTGCCCTTCATGGATCACCAAAAATAGGCATATTGCATTGCACATTGCATGAAAACCTGATGTGATGGACAAAATCTAAGGTGATTTTTGAAATCAGCACATCAATATTATCCAGAAACAGGTCTTAAAATTAAATCACCAGCAAAAAACCTTTTTTTTGTTGGGCAGTGTTATCTGCCAATTTTGTACTTTTGATTCATTGTCCATGAATAAACATTTTGTTTGGCAAGTTTTGGTTTACTTTCTCTAAAAATTATTTTTTAAATGATAAATAAAAATGTTATATGCTGATAATTTTTTAATTTCAAATAAAATTTGTTGGCACCCCACCACAAAGTTAGAGTCATCTTATATTTGAGGTTGTCTTATATTCAGGGCAATATGATATTGAAGGAGGTAGGTTCTTATCCCATAGTCTATACATAATACATAAAGGAGGAGATTATAGAAACTAATCAACCAAGTAAGTACTCCCTGGGAGATGTTAAGCAGAAAACAGGGTGTGTTGGAACTCCCATTTCTCCTGTCACTCTCCTTCTTAGCTGATCTTTCCCTGTGTCTCATCTACCCTGTGAGCAGTCCAGCATGTTCTCAAACACACACTTCTCTCCCTATTCTTCAGTACACACTACATAATCTTTTCAAAATTTAAAAAAAAAAATGACTTCAAGAACCCTGAGAAGGGGATCATAAATGTCTGACCCTACTTCTGGCTTCCCTGCTGATGATACTGGGAATGCAAACCCTGACAGTGGGGCTGGTTCTGCTACTACCCATTCAAGATGTTCTGGGCCTCTGCCTGATTCACTTTTCATAAACTTCTGCAACATTCATGGCTTCCTCAAATTTTCAGTCTGTCAAACACCACTTCTCCTAATCTAAACCTTGCCTCCTCTTCCTCACTGAAATTCAGGTGTCTGGAACAACTGACAGCAACCACTTATCTGTACCCTCCTACTTTATCTATAAGTACTCAAGTTCACTCTAAAGGTTGGTGTTGCATAAATGTATGAAATAACGTAACTTGTCCTTGTATTCCTGAACTTGAATCCTCCAAATTCTATACACTTTGGCTACAGCTTACATGCCAATCTCAAACTAAATACATCTGCACCCTCTACCTTTCTCCTAATTCAACTATTCAAGATTCTTTGAGCACCTCACTTCCAAAGTAGAATATTTCTATCCCACTCTCCTTTTGCTGAAATCTTCATTTCAGGTGATTTCAATGTTCACCACTACCCTTCAGCTTTCCCCCCATTTCACTAACATCTCTGGTAAACTAGCTTACAACTTTTGTATCCTGAATGACCTAGAGCAGATTGTGGAGCACCCTACTCATATCCCTAACTGACTTGGAGAGGGACCCCAACATCCTATATTTATTTCTCACCTCTCATCCTTCTTACTCTGTCAAACTTTCGTCTCCACTGGGCTCCTACAACTACAATCTTATATCGGTTTCCTGTCCTATCACTCCAATTTGGCCTTTGGATCTTCCCAAGAAGAGACCCCTTTGGCACTTCAGTGATGCTGATTTTATTCAATCTGCTGATTTTATTCAGTCTCAGTATTAATGGGTTAACATTCTTCGTTTTTCCTTTTCTTGTGATCTCTCCAGGAAAGATCACAAATACTCTCTAAAGCAGCTTCTAAAAAGTTAAGTGTGCTGTACCAGCTCCATAGTTTATTCACCCCCACTCAGTTGCTGTCTCTGTAGAGAGGTCTTGTCCACCCCTGTATGTAGTACACTTCTCATGTATGGTGTGGCTCCATCGACACAGCTCTATTTGACTGTGTAGAATCAAAGGCTTCTTGTCTCAATTCCCCACTTCTTACACTGTAGCAATGTTGCCTTACTCTCTCTTTACTATCACTATTATAATGGACACTGCTCTTCTGAACAATCTAACTGCATGCCTCCTTTAAAGAGAGCATGCAGTACCAGACTTTTGACACTTTCATTCCTCTTCTGTCCAACTCTGTAAAGGGTAATTCCAAGAGAGATCAACCAATAGATACCACCACCACCTCTTCAATTTTGAAACTTGGTACAGGGGTAGATTTTGGCCAAAAAATATTATTCCCGAGTTTTTAGCTTGATCTGACCAATGGTTCAAAAGTTATGAGTGACATCATTTTGAGGTCAAGCGTTGACCTCACATTTTTCAAACTGCCATAACTTTCCTCCTGTTGGTCATAACCCTATAAAGGTATACATATTTGGAATCAGAATGATCTGTAGATTCCAAAACTTACATAGTTTTTGATGTAGGATGAAAAATAAAAATTTTACTTATAAATGAATATTTGAGGTCATCATTTGACCTCTCAGATACTGAACTTCAGAAAAATTCATTGAGAAAAATGTTCCCCTATCATTTATCTATCATTATCAGCTTTAAAAAATTTGTGTATAGGCCATTATACATGTCAAAACACAATTTAAGTAATACCGTACAATGGGGCAAAAGTAGCCATGTGGGGTAAAAGTGGCCACACTTTAAAATAAATATATATTTATTGATTTATATATATGGTGAACATTATAATTGATAATTTGCTACCAGTACCTTTATTAACCATCCTCTATTAGAGCTGAGGTAAAAAATTTTGATAAAATATCTAATTTCATGAACAAATGGTCCTAATTTTCTTGTTTGTTGTTACAGCCAATTAATGAATAAGTAAATGCTAAGGTTAATAGCGCAAACATTTTAAAAGGAAATTGAAGATAGTTCACAGCAGTTATTTACATACTTCAAGGTAAGCACATAACAAAAATATTAGATTGCTAAGGTAACTGCTAGTAGTAGCTATTGGCATTTATTTACATTGGGGCAAAAGTGGCCAAGTTATCCCATGTACCTTTATGAGTTATTATTTTGTGATATTATATATTATATAATGTATATTATATATTATATAATGTATATTATATATTATATAATGTATATTATATTAATGTATGTATATATATATATTGCAGGATGGTGCAAACGTACACAAAGAAGGCAAATACTGGGAGACTGCAGTACAGCCAAGATGACATGGCAAGGGCGCTGACTGATCTTGCAGCTGGAAAAACTGACAGAGAAGTCAGTCAAACGTATAAAATCCCCAGAGCAACGCTCCAGAAATGCTATCATGGGGCCGTCAAGAACCCTGGTCAGTCCAGCTGTCATACGGCACTTCTGAGAGCTGAAGAGCTAGCGTTAGCTCAGAATGTTGCAGCACTGGGGGATTACGGGTTTGCATTTGACATTACGTCACTACGAAACTTTGTACGCCACCACCTCAACAGAAATGCCCGAACCATCCCGCAGTTTAAAGATAATTTGCCAGGAAAAGATTGGGCTTATGGTTTTCTGAAACGCCATAATGACCTCCTCACCCAACGACACTGCCAGAACATCAAGCGAAACCGAGCTGCCGTCTCTCAGGATGATGTGAAATCCTATTTCAATCACCTAGAGGTAACTTTGGCTGGTGTGCCAGCAGAGAACATCATTAATTATGATGAAACAAACTTGACCGACGATCCCAAGTCCAAGCTCATGCTATTCAGGAAAGGGCTCAAACAAGCAGAGAATATCATGGATACCAGCAAGAGTTCAACCTCAATAATGTTTGCAGTTACCCCTACAGGCAAAGTACCCCTCCTCCCCCTTGGCTCAGCCAACTGGCTGATTAGGAGCCTATAAAACAACGCCTACTCGGCTGAAGTCTTAATATGCACTTGGCTCCTGCCAGGTGAACACCTCTCCTCCTTTCTCTCCTTTCTGGCCCTTTGGGGGGAATAGCTTGGGGGAGAACTCCTTCTCCAAGTTGCATGCCCCTTGCAACCCCGGTTGGCAACAAAGGGCCCTTTGGGGTATTTTTTATATTTTTTTGCAACACCCCCCCACCCCCCTTTGCAACAACCACACCACCCCCTTTGCAACAACCACACCACCCCCATTTGCAACAACCCCAACCCCCTTTGCGACAACCCCCTTTGCAACAACCCCCTTTGCAACATTCCTGCACTAACCTTTTGCGGCTATACTACTAATATGGCTACTTTTGCCCCATTTCATTTGAGCTTATAGCATTTAATAGGTAAAAGCCTGTTTTTTTTAATTCACAAATTAATAAAATGCCTTACTTGCTCTACTTCTTGTTATTTCACTTTCAATCCAAAATTCACAATTTCTTGGCCACTTTTGCCCCGTTCTACGGTACTAACTTCCTGTATTTTTTTACTATAAACATCTAATTTTGCCTCATTTCATGATCTAGACATTCCTGAGAGCTAGATAGCTATAGGTGCTTCAATATAGAGAAGTACAGGGTGTCCATAAATGATTACCCTGATTAAAGCATGCTATAACTTTTAAATAAACACTCGTATTCAAACAGTTTTAATCATAAGTAGATAAACATACAAAGTTTTGATACATAGTTAATGAACTTAATAAGCTTCCATATGTGCACCCCTAGTGGCACGTAAAATGTCTAAATGGTATTCACACTCACGCCACACATTTCCCAACATTTGTGGGTTAACTGCTGCAATTGCATCCGTAATGCGTTCTCGCAATGTCCTGATATCTGGAACAACTGTTGCATAAACCAAATCTTTAACATGACCCCAGAGAAAGAAATCCAGTGGGGTAATATCTGGTGATCTTGGGGGCCATGGGATTGGCCCGTCCCTGCCAATCCATCGATTTGGAAATGTTGTGTCGAGAGTTTCAAACATCATGCGCCCAATGAGGGGGTGCCCCATCTTGTTGGAAGATGACAGTTGGCTGCCTGTCCTGCAGCTGAGGAATGGCATAATTGGTGAGCATATCCAGGTACACAGTTGTGGAAACAGTGTTCTCAGCGAAGAAGAAAGGACCAATTATCTGGTCATGCATTAGTCCACACCAGACATTGATCTTTGGACTGCCCCGAATATGCTCCCTTATGGCATGTGGGTTTTCCAATCCCCAAATATGCACATTGTGTCTGTTGACTCTACCACTAAGATGAAATGTAGCCTTGTCTGAAATGGAAAGCAGACACGTAACAAGAAGTCATTATCCTCGTCAATGCTGTTCAAAATGTCAATAGCGAATTGTTCACGTTTTGGACAGTCATCAGGCTTCAGTTCTTGAACAATTTGTACCTTGTAGGCGTGTAACTTCAAACGTTTGTGTAACACCTTGTGCACCATAGACTTCGGTATCTTTAGTTGGCATGAAGCTTGTCTCACCGCCAATTTCCTTGGTGACTGTGCGTGAAAGCAGTGTGAATGTTTTCCACCATCCCATCAGAAACTGATGGTCTACCACTGCTCTTTCCCTTTTCCACGTTTCCAAGAATTTTTCATCATCACGACTTACTTAACTTCACATCAGGTGGATTCTTTCCATACTTTGTTCTGAACTTCGCTGAACACTGACAGGAGATTTTGTTTCTGCAAGCCAGACAACACATTGTGCCTTCTCTGTCACAGACACCATCTAAACTGAACAGCTACTACAGCGCTCCTAGCGGTGAATGCGGTAGACGAAACACACCAGCACAGAAACTCTATGCGTGTACGAGATCACCTGTAAAAAGAAAATAGATGTAAGATTCGTCATTAAAACATGAGAGCATACTGTTTTCAGGGTAAACATTTATGGACACCCTGTATGTAAGTGTATGGTACACATGATATATACACATATATACACACATATATATATATATATATATATATATATATATATATATATATATATATATATATATACCTTACCTTACAACCTTACAAAGGTTCCGCGCGATGATTTCTCATTTCGCGAAGGTCAAGCTTGTCGCCCCTCCTCTCGAGTTGGCCTGGTGAAGTAGTGAGTTGGATTCTTGCGCTCTCCACCTCACATAGCCAGGTACGCCCGGCTCATATATTTAATATATTTTGCTTGTTAATACATTATGTATTAGGTATTTAAACAAAAATAAATATCCCCCATTTCGTCTCTGCCACAAGACTCATCAGACAACTTTGATTAAACTGGCTGTTGTTATGGGGGAACTTCCAATCCCCTTTATTAATGAATACAATATAAAAGTTATCAAAACAGTTGAACATTACTTAAAGAAAAAAGCAATAGGTAATACATATATAATGACTTCATATTATACAAGGATAACATCACAGTAATTAACGTCCTACATATGTACATATACACAGTAAAATTTAGGTTAATCTATTTATATGCTCCTTTGCAAAGTTTTCCATATCTTCTGCTGGGAAAATATAGTGGCTACGTGTTCCTCCTCTTAGTCCTGCCTGTACTGCTCCAAGGATATTGTTTGTTGGCACTGGGCAACTATCTTCTTTGGTTGGGTATATGATGGGGCAATGCCTAAGGGATGCAGGAAATTGATAATGTAATCTTCATATTCAGCATCATAGTCTTTTACCAGCCCAAACCACAGTTCTTGTCCATATATACATCCAACAAAACACCCAACTTTCACTTCAGTGCACGTGTTTCCCTGCAGACTGCTGCCCTCTTCACTACCAGACTGAGTACCAATATCCTTCAGTAGGCTTTTGAGCTCTCCTTTGGCACTCTGAGAGAGGGGGTAAACCATTAAGCTATCCATTGACATAGGTACAAATCTATGAAGTTTTAGGGTACCTGCAATTGATTTGATTGAAGGGCTGAAGCGCTGCTCTAATCTCTCTTCAATCTCCTTGATTTTCATTGATGACACATACAAAAATTTATTTAATCATTATAGTATGTATGTATATATATATTTTTATTTGCATCAAAATAGCCTTACTTGTTTTCATTGGACTTTCATCCAAGTAGGGAAGTATATTGTCATGAAGTATGTCTTTCTTTGGAAAGCTGTCTAGATGTTTTGAAGGAGTCATTAATTGTGGATTGGAGAGACTTCAGTCAAATGAGGCACATGAATCTTCACTGATTTCCATTGGTGAAATGGCTTCCACTGCTGTTTGCTTAAGAAGACCTGGTTCCTTTGATATTAATTTTAGACAATTTATGCATAATAGGTCATCTTCTTTTAATAGTCCAAGACGCCTAAGAATAATGTCCTTCTTAACTTTCCTTACACTTTTAAAAATTCTTTTTTTACGTTTCTTCAGAGGATCAGAGCAAAATTTCGTATTCTGAGGCATTTCGTAATAAGGTACTACACTATCTATATTTATAAGCAGGTTCCTTCACTGTAGCACTGCAAAATAAAGAATATATGACAGTACAGGACCTGTGAGCAAAAATAGTTGATGAATAACAGAAAAAACATGGAAGATGATGTTACTCAAATATACATAACAATGCATTAACAAGCAAAATATATTAAAAATATATATATATACAGTATATACCATGAGTGGCACTCTTTTATATACGTCTCTATATTCAAGCACCTATAACTATCTAACTCTCAGGATGTCTAGATCATGAAATGAGGCAAAATTAGATGTTTATAGTAAAAAAATACAGGAAGTTAGTATTACTTAAATTGTGTTTTGACATGTATAATGGCCTATACACAAACTTTTTAAAGCTGATAATGATAGATAAATGATAGGGGAACATTTTTCTCATCAATGAATTTTTCTGAAATTCAGTATCTGAGAGGTCAAATGATGACCTCAAATATTCATTTATAAGTAAAATTTTTATTTTTCATCCTACATCAAAAACGATGTCATTTTTGGAATCTACACATTATTCTGATCCAACAATGTATACTTTTATAGAGCTATGAACAACAGGAAGAAAGTTATGGGAGTTTGAAAAATGTGAGGTCAACACTTGACCTCAAAATGACGTCGCTCATAACTTTTGAACCATTAGTCAGATCAAGCTAAAAACTTGGGAATCATATTATTTGGCCAAAATCTACCCCTGTACCAAGTTTCAGCAAAATTGGAGAGGTGGTGGTTATTTTCCAGTTTTATTGGTTGATCTGTCTTGGAATTACCCTAAAGCAAGGGTTAATTGCTATTTTCAATCTAACCTACTCTAACAGTCACCTCTGGAACAATCTTCCTCAATCCATCTTTCCCCATGTCCATGACCTCCAATCTTTTAAATTCTGAGTGTCCAATCATCTCAAAAACCCTGGACCTTGATATGGGCTCTCTTCTTCCTCTAGGGGGGTGCATTTTTGTGGGCACTTGCCCTTGGCCCCTCCTTCCAGCATGAAGAAAAAAAAATTCTTCAATTTTGGCCAAAGTGAAATGATGAAAAGTCTCCTAAAAATTTATCCGATATAATTGGTGCTGGTACATTAATGCACTTACCTTGACTTACAGCCCTATGTAATAAGTTGGAAGATCCATGAAGCCTTGTTTCAGGTGGGGGAGGCTCCCCAACACATGGTTGGCAGAGGACTGTGCCTGAGGGACCTGCCACAGGATACTGGGTATAATGGGATATCAAAGTGTCTAAGCCATGGAATATTTTCTGTTGATCTGCAACTGAAAAAGTCAATTTAATTAAACATTATGCCAACTATGGAATTCAGACTTCTTAAATAACTTCAAAACCTATTTCCAGACATTTTCCTGAGTAGTCTCATCCTGCTAAATTTAAATGAATACCCACAAACATGAATGGAACTGGGGTTGCAAACTTCCCATGAATTTTGGGTGGCCCGAAGATATCACCCCCAAAAATTCCACCCCACGAAAATTCCACCCCACGAAAATTCCACCCCACAAAAATTCCACCCCACGAAAATTCCACCCCACGAAAATTCCACCCCACGAAAAACGAATGCAGGTTAAGAAAAATTTACAAATGTAATTAAAACAAATATTTAATTAAAAATCACAGATAAAAGTAGAAATTTACTCAATATTTATCAACTAAAAAGAATGCAGGTTATGGGCAACACCTGTCAAAAAATTTAAACAGTTTTCAGTTTGGTAATTAAGAACCAACTTCTTTGACCAGTCTTTCGTCCATAACTTCGTATTTGTTTTCTTTTCTTTACTGGATCACCACATCTCACATGGGCAATTTTTGTTTGCATTAAAGCTTCCTCTTTTGCCAAAGCGCCACATAACTTCCATAAATTTGGGTGCATAGCAGTTATAGATGATTGAATGGCATTGTGGTACCCCTCGGCTGCATTATTCGATCTTGGAAGGTTATTTAAAATTCTCTCTCTTACATTCCACATTTCCATGGGAAAAAGAGGCTCACTTCTCCTGCAGTGAGAACCCCTTCCACGGCATATACCAATGTAAGTGGTTTCAAAATATGATATAAACTCGTCCAGAATATCGTCATCATCAGATAGGTTTTCGAAAGCCTCGATAACGTCATCGATAGGTAAAAAAGCTAAGGTTGTAAAACGTTTAATTTTAAGGGCAAAGTTACTATCAGTGTTGTACCTAACGCGTTGACCAATGTCACATTTTTGCAGCAGCACGATTTTGCGAAATGAAAGAGACACCCATAAATTTGAGAATTCGGGAACACTGACATAAAGGCAATGTGAATGGCTTTTTCATAATCCATGATGCAGCAGTTGAGTTGACAATTTGGGCGTAATTCTTTAACAATTGAAAAGTCTTCTGTAGGTAATTTCCTGTTTATCTGGTAACATTGCAAATAATCATGGGAAAGAAGTATCTCCCATTACAGCATGTATAGTGAACAGCTGAGTCCAATGCCTTGGCGAAACTTTAAAAGTTCCATCACACATCCATGACCTACTATTCACAATGTCATCTAAACCATTTTCTGTTGAAAATATTAATATCTGGGAAGTGTCATTAATGCCACTGTCAAATGCCAAAAATGACGAACCATCGGGAAGAATTTTAAAAGATTCAGGGATCTCATAACCTGTGTGACCGTTGGGAAGAGCGGGGATTCCAGATGCTTTTTTTCTCCAGTTTTGAATATTGCGGGAAATCAAATTAACGGGCTGTAACATAGACTTTGCTTCTTCATCCAGCGACTGTAAAGATGCAGCAATCACTTCATGCGTGGTTGTTGATGATCCACATTTTTCTACTTTATCTCTCATAACATTCATAGCTCTTCAAGCTTCAATTTCCGCACTAGAAGACGGATGCGAATGACTACCAGAATGTAAAAGCATTGTTGGCTCACTAGAATTATAAGGTGTATGAATACGAGCAGTACAACCACTATAGAACTTTTCACATCGCCAATAAGTTTTTGTCTTTTTCACATTGTCCTTATGTTTTTCGTAAATGTAATTTTCTTCATCACATAACTTTTGCTTTCCTTTTTCTGTGGATATGAATGAGAGTGACATGGGTATGAACAAAACACTTATTTTAAGCTTCAAGACAAGAAGACAACTGACTGCAAACTTTAAACTATAGTGACCTCGCCTCAGGCAAACAGTTGTGATGCGTTGATGCCAATTTCTTAGTTGGTTTGAAGAAGTTGGTTCTTAATTACCAAACTGAAAACTGTTTAATTTTTTTTTTTTTTAGATTCTTACATTTTTTGGGGTGGAATGTTCACGGGGTGGAATTTTCATGGGGTGGAATTTTCAAGGGTGGAATTTACATGGAACCAAATTTTGACAGCAGTAGATTTTTACTGAAAATTTTGGGGAATTTTCAGAAACTTTCATTTTCATAAAACAAACAGCTGTAAATTCTTGAATCAGGGTACGCTGTGTAATTTAATCATTTGAGAGGAGTGTAAATAACACACCCAAGAAGAGCACTTCAAAATACAGTTGGTAATGTCAGCAAACAATTTGCTTCAGTATGATACTGCCATCTGGCAGTAGTGTGGAGTTGGAGATGTTGAAATGGGAAACTCTACTCCTTGTAATTTTTTAACCCCCAATTATTTCATAGAAGGAAATTCCCAGGATGTTGAAATGGACACTCACCAGCTAAAAATAAATCTTACCAATTAGTAAATATTAAAATGTGAATTTCTTATATACTGATTTCAAATTACTGTACTATTTTTAGTTAGGTATACACTGCATCTGCACTTAAGCAGATTACATTTTTTCCAATGTTTTCAAATGTTTTTCCCCGATTTCAATGAAATTTGTAGCAAATAATCACTATATATAGCAGCATTGATGGTATTCATTTCGATAAAATATTTTGATAATTAAAATAATTATCTCATTTTATTGAAAAATATGTAAAATATTATGTTCTGAATTATTAAGCAAGTATTCTATTTACGGATCTAAATGGTGAAAATGGGTAAGAAGAAGGATTTAACATTAACTGAGAAAAGAAAAATAGTGAAGTTACTCACTGAAAATATAAAATCTATTGAAATTGCGAAGCAGTTTGGCAGAGCTTATCAAACTGAAAACAAGTTTGTAGCGGAGGGTACCAAACAGAGGCAGCGAAGTAATAAAGGAGCTATAAGAAAAGTGACAAGGTGGCAGATATCTGTAATCAAGCACAAATTGCAAAGCATCCATTGTCCTCAAGTAAAGAGGTTTTTGAGCATGTAATATGTAAAAAGTTTCCTGTATCATATTTTTTTGTGAAGTTCACTGTCCTTTTAATGTCCTTTTCTATCATTTTATTTGGTGAAGAAATAAATATAGTAAGTTTTTATTATTAGTACTAGTACAGTTCCCGTCGCTTTGCTGATGGTTAGACAGGCTAAACTATAGAAAAGAACCCAGCCGTGAAAATTTTGAGCTTCACATTGTATCAACATTTCTGAATCTGGTATCTCCCAAAACCTCCTCACCCCCATTCATACAACTTGGGGGCTAACCCCCTCCCCCATTACCCCCACCCCTCTCCATTACCCCCACTCCCACCCTTCCCCCATTACTCCCCTTGATAAATTTCACAAACAGACAGACAGCTAAACTACAGAAAAGAACACATTCATGAAAATCTTGAGCTTCACATTTCCGCCCGTAATACATTTCTGAATTTTTTTCTCAATTTTTTCTCACAATTTCTGAAAGTGTGACGGACGGACAGACGGACAGCTCTCTTATTATAGTATAGATTTATATAATTATTTTTAAATGCATATTTTCTCAGTTTTTACTGCATATTTGCATGCATATTTTGCCAGTTTTAAGTGCATAATTATCCTAAGTCTACTCATTATCTTCTTTCTTTTCAAGTGAAATAACTCACAGAATTGAAGTTATGTTGTTTAAGGCTCCTGACAACATTTCACTTAAAAAAAAAATAGTGCCAGTCTCATTACTTCTTGAATGGTGTAAAAATGTCAAACTTTTTCTTTTTACACTCTTTCAAAGAAATGATGAAAACTACTCAAACCTTAGAAAGTGTACCCTCATACTTATAGGAGATATAGTCAGGTGTCTGAGTTACATTATTCAGAATTTTAAATAAATAAATAAATTATAAAATAAAAGTAGATGTTAGACTACAGCATTTGACCAGGTCTGGTTTAAAAGTCAAAGAATTAAATTTTTTGCGTTACAATTTTGTGAAAACTTTTTAGAATGAAAGATTATTCGAGACTTTCAAAATGAGCCCGGGTGAATTCAAAATAAAATTATTTTTTACACAAAAAAGTTACTAAAGTAATTCCAAACTCTGACCTAATCTTGGAAATGAGAAGTTATAGCAGCTTCCCACTCAGGTTACAAGTTTTTCTCAAACATATGTGACAAGTTCCATCAAAATCAAAGATGGTCACCATTTTGAGTGATTGATTTGCTATGAATGACCCATAATTATAACTAAAGCAGCAGTTCTCAATTTACTTAGATTTAGACTGTGTCCATATTATTATTATTATGCCCTCTAATTCTACTATCAGACTTTAAAAAAAAAAAAAGAGAAAAGTCATCCATATCTAAAATATGTACACCTGAGAACATTTTGAACACCTCAATAGTCTCCTCTTAAACACTTCCTCTCAGAAGTAAATATGCATAAATCTGAATATTCCCATACACTTTAATGTAAAACTGCAACAACTTCCTTTTAATTCATGAAAACAAATTTATTAACTGCAGTTAATAGTCTAAAGTTACAGGAAGTTTTGCAGTTAGATCCAACTTGGCCAGTGTAAGAGTTAGGTCTCAAGGCACTAAGGCTATGAACAGTGTAAGATTAATCCTTAAAAAATAATTCATAAAGAAACATCCACACATAAATGCAATGAACCAATTATTACACACTATTTCTTACTATGACAACCAATGACAAGTATAACAGAAGTACTTACTTAAGGAGTAGAAAGCATCTTGCCAGTAGTTGCAAATTAAAATATCAACAGGGCAATTCTGTGAAATGAAAGACAGGACAAAATTTCCAGGAGAGGAACAACTTTCTCGAACCAAAAACGTTCCTTCTTGACCACCTGCTGTAAAAAAAAATTTATAAGTTCCATTAAGATACTAAAGAATCAAACAGGTAGGCTATATAATATTTCATAACCTTAAAGCTAATTGTGAAGACTGACTAGTCTAAACCTAATCTCCAATTGGAATGCCTTTTAAGCACAATCTACCACAGGAATCTTGTTACATTCCATTCATTCCTTTCACATATTAAAAATTAAAAAATATTATGTAGGAATTCACACACACAAATTGGGGGAAAAGGAAACCAGTTCATACCAAATGAGGATAAAAATTCATGACAACTGTTTTAAAGGGAGTCCCTTGAAAGAATCCGAGATAAATTTAATAATGTAATTAAAATTCTATAGGGTGTCCATAAAGTCATGCATCAAAGGAAATACATTTATTTTATTTATTTATTTTGTTTTACTTATTTGTTCAAAATGATTTCCACCAATCTCAAAACATGTTTGTAAACAGAAAAGCAGGTTTCTTTGAATGTTTCTCAACATATTTGGCCTGATGGAGACATAAATAGACATTGCTTATGTTCCTATGATGTGTGACTTTATGGACACCCTGTATATCCCATTAAGCCTTACAGTAGCTGTCAAATGTTGTGGTGAATTATGCAAACCCGTCATGAAATTTTACATTCCCAGTCATACACCATCCCCAGCAACAGCAGCGCAACATAAAAACATCAAATAACACTCATAAAACATAACTTTTAGTAGCTACTTTGTGATATTTCCTTTCTTCTTAATAACGTCATGTAGCTGATGAGGCAACGAGTCTGCAAGTTTCTGCAAATGTTCTACAGGTATCTCCTCCCACACTTTCACTAAGGCTGCTTTCAACTTAGGAACCGAGCTAGTGTCAACATCCTGGAATCATTTTTTCATTACTGACCATAAATTTTCAACAGGATTAAGGTCTGGGTTACCACCAAGCCAATCTTTAAAGTAATCCAGAGCACACAAATCAAACCACTCTTTCACTTTTTTACTTGTGTGGCAGGGAGCACCATCCTGCATGAATGTGTCTGCATTACACTTGTCAAAACATTCCCCCAGATTGTCATACAATAAATCAAGGTACCTTTCACTGTTCATGGTAACACCTTTCTCTAAGAAAATTAAATTACGCCCTCCATAATAAGAAAAACAACCCCACAGCATAACTGAATCAGGGTGCTTTACAGTTTTCATGATGTACCATGAGTTGAACCTATCCAATTTCTGGGGCCATCTCACCTTCCCTCATTTAGTACCCAATGCTGTAAACACTTTCATCTGACCACAAAATGTGGTGCACTTTCTCCAAAGGCCAGTCTTTAATTTCCTAAGCAAAACTAATTTGTTTTGCTTTGTGGCAGGCTGTCAAGAGAGGTTTCTTTACTGCCTTCCTCATTGGCAGATTGAGATCTTGTAGCGAATAATGCTGCACAGTTCTTACAGACACATTACCCAGTAATGGAGGATAAGTTTCCTTTATTTCATGTGCTATTTTTTGTAGGTGAGGCATTCAACTGTCTTTTAATAACATTCAAATTCTTTTTACTACATTTACGAGGCCATCCAGACTTTGGTAAATATGTGGGTGTCTTATCACCAACTGCCACCCTGCAGCAGTGAAGCCATCATTCAACAGTTCTTTGAGCAACTCCCATCATTTTCACAATAGCTTTTGCACCAAAGCCAGCCTTATGCAGGGCACATATGCAGCTGATAGTATCCTCAGATATAATGAGCTTAGGTGCCATGTCACACTGAGCAATCACAACAATCTGAAAAATATGCTTGAATTTAGACACAAGCACTAGAATATCAGCCACTAAACAACTCTTCCCTTTCAGACCTGACCTGGATGAACACAGAATGACAGTCTGAGCTCCAAGGTGTTGCTACGGGACGAGGCAAGATGCCAGATTAGCCATATTTATAATTCCACCCATACAGGCTGGTTGGGAAGGGTATGACTGGAAATGCCAAGTCATGACAGGTTTCTATGACCCACCACAACATTTGATGGCTACTGTAGAGTAAAAAAGTTAATACAACATAGGTGCTATTTCGAACCATTGCGGAGCTACAAACATTTTAAGATGTGCAAACAACAAATCCCTACTTGTGTGTAATTCAATAGATGGCAGCACTGGTGGTAGTTTCGGTTAACAAAGTTACTACTACCAATCCTCAGTTTTTTCTTTCAATTGGTTCTGATCTGTGGTACGAGACACTGTGTTGCGCTAAGGTGAATAATCAAAATGAATCAAGAGTTCACACCTGCTGAATATGCTGATACCCATTTCATTTATGGATTCTGTGATGGTAACAGCAGAGCAGCAATTGAGGAATATTGAAGACATTTTCCAAAATACCAAATACTGAATAGGCAAGTGTTTAGTGACACACACTAGAGATTAAGGGAAACAGGAACAATTGGTTCACATAACCAAGAACATGTAGTACAACAACCCATTGCTGTGGAGGAGCGCATACTGGACCTAGTACAACCATAGCCCAACTACCAGTGTTCAAAGTATTTCTAGACAAATTGGTGAACCTGCATCGCTCATATGGCAAACCATGCATGAGGGTTAGGGTGTGACAGTTGCCCCAACTTTGGCCTACAATGCTGTTCAAAATTTTGGTGTTGCATATTGACATAAAAATACCCACGTGCAATTTTTTGAAGATTCATGCATATTCGAGTGAGCACCAGCAATTTGAAAAATAGCGATTTTGCTTATACGGCATACACGCCTATATATGAGATTACACAACCATCATAAGGGATATTAACACACATCATTTGCCTGTCTTAATTAAAAGCTGTTATCACTAACACAAAAAAGTTAATCATTCTTATTCTCTCATGGTACATTAAGGGGTTTTATCATATATTCACAAGGTATTATTTCTCTAGAGCAAGAAACCATGATTTCTGTTCGGAAACAGATGATCATTTGCGCTGATTAGGAACGCGGAGTCTGTCATTTTCAACTACTTGAAGGACTTCTTGAAAGCGCTCCTCATCCCTGGCAACATTAAGAAAGTCATGGCAAAGTTTTACACCACGCTCTGCAGCCTCATTGACAACCTGAAGCTTGTCCACAACCCGTTTCATGTTCAGGTAGTCATCATGATGCGCCCATTCACTGGCTGGACTGTGGAGAAACTGATAGGGCATGCCTAAAATGGTGAAGAACCGGCTTGAGTCAGGCCCAATTAGGTCCACCACCGGACCACCAGGGCAGTGCCACTTTCTGGGACAGGGGGAAGATATGGCTTTCCATAGCCCCCATGATTGAGCCCCACTCTCTTAGTAACTTCAGTGCCTTCATGGCAAAGAAGGGCCTTCCTCATCTCCTCTTTTGTCCTTTCTTGTACTTGGGACGAGAACAAAGCCAGTGGGGCCAACTCCTCAGTTAGGTACCAAGTGTGTCTACCGAGTGCCACACGTGCTTTGTCAACTATTGTGGCATCATATGGGGCAAATTCAGCCAAGGTTTCAACCAAATTCAAGTCATTCAGTGGCGCACTTGCTGGAATGGGGCAAACAATCCACCATGGGACATAAACAGTGACTGTGAACACAGCAAACTATTCTAACTTGCTGATTTGACTTTTAGTCACAACCTCAGCTTTGGGAAACTGCTCTTTGATCTGGCCTGACAAAAGAACAATCTTGAGGGTATAGAGCAGTTTAGCCATCCACCTTGCTTTGTGAAGTGCGCCAGGGTAGACCATTGTGAAGTTCACTGGCTCGGATCCTTTAGTTACAAGCAGCAGACAAAGCTCTACCAGCTCCTTGTAGTTGCCATGTGTAAATGGTTGGGCTAGAGATTCACGGAAGAAGTCAGCATCTCCTGCTGGCGCTCCTCAAACACTCCTGGCATTGCGGGGTAGTAGTATTTCTTTTTTTCATTGTACGCTAGTTGAGAGAAATGGTTCTTGAACCTAGAAATGCAATTATTGGGATTATTGTATTTCGTACTAATCTATAATATTGTTTTAGGGGTATTAAGATTGATATGATTGATCATTTGCTTGGTGTTAGTATATCTCATGTCTAATAAAAGATATTCCACTAAATTTGTTCATTAGATAATAATATTCCTTGTTATTTTGTAAAGCTTATGACTCACCTCTGGAAAACCATTATGTTTGGACTTGAAGAGCCCTCCACTTTCAAGCAATCCCAGCAAACACCTAGGATGACTTCGCCCACATGCCTGTGACAGGCACACCAGAATATGGCACACTCTAATTCCTTTTGGAGGGAGACGCAAGCAGCTGTTTTTTGTCCTGAAAAAAAATGTAATTGTAGTTTAAGGCCACCATTTCAGGCACGTGCTTTTTGCAGATTTCTGTTAAAACATTCACTGTGTTTTGGTATTAATGTCGTGATAAATTCACGCTGATATTTGAAATAGGTCAAATGCAGAAGAGGTGGGACTCCAAGAAGCTTTGTGCCATTGACACCAGACACAAGAATGGGCAGGCGGTCATCAGTGCCTTTGGAATCCAGCGTGTCCATAAGTTTACCATCCCAGTGCACTAGTACTTTGTCTGATGGTTGCCATTCATCCATGATTTTTAAACTTATTTCTGACACGATGGAAGCTCGGTATCGGTGGGCCGTCCTTGCATTTAGACTCAGCTTTGATGTATCTCCACCACATGCAGATACAAGGGAGTACACAATTGCACTCAGCTGGGTCGGCGAGATGTTGTTTCAAACACTGCATGAAACAAGTTCTGCCAACTTCAGAATATCATGGGGCATGAAAATTGAAACTCCCTCTTTCACTGTTCTCCGATGTTTTCTCTTTGGTTCAGCAGTGCTGGCCTCATCAATGTCATTGTCCTCATCAGAGCTAATAGGTGAATCAATATCAGCCTGTACATTCTCAGCATGATCACATTGCTCTCTCTCTTGTCACTTCTCTTCTCGCATCTGCCTTTTCTGTCGCTTCTGAACCTTTTCTGTGAGTACTTTGTTTACCCGAGAGTAGGTAGCTACTCTGTCACTTAGCATGCTTTTCATTTAAACTTCATAATTCCAGGATCATCAGCCCGTCTTCTATCCTCATTCTTTTTCATAAGCATCATGTAGTCTTTGTCATAGTAAGTTTTAATCACTCGGCCAATATTGTTCCTGCCTGTAATGGTCGGGACATTCGCCTTCTGGTAATGCAAAAGCACATTGTCAATGGTGGCAGATAAAGCCTGGTCCCAATGCATATCCTGAAGGTTTGCTAACAGACATAGTAAGACCTGCCTATTAGTTGGCAGTTTGCAGCCCTTTATTTCCTTTTCTTCTTCTCGGGGTAGTGCCCAATAACATTCTGACATACTCATCATCTTGCCGTGTATCCATGATTAAATTCTCTATTCACAACATCAAATCACTGTCAAGGGAAAAGAAAAGAGCATCATTAAAATTAATGCAATAAAATAATACGTGGAAAATTTGTGGGTCAGCGTTCCAGACCCGGAAATGAAAATCTGATAAAATGTGCTATTTTCACACTTATTTATGAAGTTCATAAGCTGAAATAGCAATACTTGCTGGTACTACAGTGCTAGCTCAAACATGCACCGATCTCTAAGAAAATTTACAGGGGTGTTTCCTAGATAAATACACAACACAAACTTTGAACAGCATTGTAGGACCATTTTTTGATTTTTGGAGGGCAACGGTCACACCCTAATGAGGGTGGTTTGTATCCCTAGACAAATTGGTGAATCTGCATCGCTCATATGGCAAACCATGCATGAGGGTGGTTTGTATCCCTATCATTTGCAATGCGTGCAAGCTCTTCAACTGGATGATTATGATAAACATGTTAAATTTTGCCAGTGGATGGTTATGCATTGCAAATTCTTAATCACATACTGTTTAGTGATGAAGCACAATTCATTCAGGATGGAATTAACAATACATGAAATTCCCACTTGTGGTTCAACAATAATCCCCAAGGTATCGTTGAAGGAAACTGTCAACATCGATTCATGATGAATGTTTGGTGTGGTGTAATTGTAGATCAACTAATTGGACCATTCATTCTGGAACAACGATTATCTGCACTGATATTTATCTGAACTTCCTGACAAATGAATTGCTGCTTCTGATGGAGGACGTGCCCTTAGAGACAAGGCTGAGGATGTTCTTTCAGCACAATGTGGTGCCACCACATTTTGGTCATCATGTTACAGATTACTTGAATCAGCAGTATAGGAATCATCTGATTGGTTGTGCTGGTCCAATATCATAACCCCCTGAGATCTCCAGACTCCCATTAAATTTCTTTTTATGAGGCCTTATGAAAAAGATGGTCTACAAGACAAAAGTACAAACGAGAGAAGAACTTTTGTGTTGGATTATGGATGCTGCTGCTTACATACGAGAACATTCTGCTTACATATGAGAATGGGAAATGGACTCTTGCTTGGAACAAGGGTGTGCATTGAAAACTGAGGCAAACATTTTGAATATTTATAAGGTGTATCTCATAAAATGTAGCAATAAATACATCAGATTAGGGGCATTCCAGGACAAATCACTGAAAAATTAAAAAACTTGTCACCACTCCAACCCAGATTTTAATGAAAATTGACATATGGGGTTCTTCCAGTTGCTGATTTTACTGGTTCAAATAAAAAAGTTTTATGACCCATAGTTTTTGAGATATGGGCCCCCAAAATCTTGGGGGCCCCACTTTACCACCTAATTTTAATGGACAATAACTCCCAAACATCTTGTTGCAGACCTATAAAACTATACATTTTTAGAATCAGCATGAAGAGAGCTATTAAATGATACCACATTCAAATGTGTAGAACAATAATGAAATTTTCCCCCCCTTTTTTCTTTTTGACCCCCACCCCTCCTAGACAGTGAAATCCCCCCAAAAAATTTTCATTTATTAAACTTCCATTAATTGTTAAAAGATACAAACCATAAAAAATGTTGGCATCAAGTTACAAGATATTTTAAAAATTATTTAAAAAATATGGACATTGACATTTGTGCATTGAAATTTTGACATTTTTACGCAGACTAAAATAGAGAACTACAAATGATATATTTACATCCTATGTATAACTCATATTCACGCAGTCTCCCTCTCAAATGTTTGTTAATTATGCTTATTTTTATTACAGATGTGCTTATTTTGAGTCAAATCATATCTTATTTTTGAGATTTACAATTGTGTATTTTTAGTAATGAAAAATGGTTAGATACTGTGATGATCCTTTACAAAAACACAAGAACCATCAGCCAATCACTTTGTGATCGATGTAAATGGAAACTACAAAGGAATACTGTACTATGTAGCAACTGTAGAAAATTATTGACCCAGAGACCAAAGTTGCTATCAACATCAAAATAGCTATATTATTGCAACGAAACATGATAATGAGATGAAAAAAAGGCAAATTGAAGAACAACTCTAAAAGAATAACTTTATTTAACGTAGTTCGATATGGGCTCCTCTGGTAGCCCTGCAGACATCTAGGCGGTGATTCAATTCCAGCCACACACGCCCAAGAACATCAGGAGTAACGGATGCGATAGCTTCCGTGATTCGCTCATGCAAGTGATGAATATCCCTAATGGGTACACTGTACACGCTTTGCTTGACGTAACCCCACAAATAAAAGTCCAAAGGTGTCAGGTCCGGAGAGCGTGGAGGCCATGGCTTCCATCCTCCTCTTCCTATCCATCTCTGTGGAAATTTTTCATTAAGGAATTCTCGAACAACGTTGGCATAGTGCGGAAGAGCACCATCTTGCTGACATTATATTCAATAAATTGGGGTACTGCAAAATGTTCCAACATAGCGAGGTAGTTGTGTGACATCACAGTAGGTTCCGCGAAGAAAAATGGGCCAATCACTCGATCTCGTACTAGAGCACACCACACATTAACTTTCGGGCTATTACGCTCATGTTCAACATAGGCATGTGGACAGCCTAGACTAACTACGAGATAAAGGTTAAGCTTAGCCTAGACTAACTACAAGATACAACTTTGAGAGTTGTTCTTAAATTTGGCATTGTTTCATCTCATTATCATGTTTCGTTGCAATAATATAGCTATTTAAAATCCCACCATGACTTTACGGACACACTGTATAGGTATTCACCTTTGATAGTAGAAACTAGAAGCACAACTCCCTAAAGAGTGGAGATCAATGGGTCCATTATATCATTTGGAATTCATTTAGTCACAAAACAATTTTTGGTTTAATTTGATTCTATCTCAAAGAATGCTCATTTTGTTACACTTGAAATCAATATTATAATCCAAAAAATTTAATATGCACATGTAATGTTTTGTTTATAGCTATTATACATTCATGAATTTATTTCAAGTCAATGATTCATCTCATGAATGAACTGGTTGAAGCTTTCCATTCTACTGACAGTTATGAGAGGAAACTCAAAATATTGACATTATCTCTATTTACCATATCAAAAACTATAAATCTATTTCAGACAACTGAATATTTAGTTAAGAAAAGCAGAAATATAAAACAAAGACTGAATTATTCCTGAAATTGAACCCATGTCAAAAGAAAGTAATAACTAAAGGTACTAAAGATTTTCTTCAGAAATTTTTTGAATCAGATGAAATTAGTCATTTGTGCCCAGGTACAAAAGACTGCCTGAGTATCAGAAATGAAAGTGGGTATAAAGAATCTGTGCAGAAAAGACTGGTGTTAATTGAACCTGAAAGAAGCTTTTAGCCTCTATAAAAATAATCTATATAGTCCCCAAATTGGCTTCTCTAGTTTTGCCAGCCTTTGCCCCAGACATTGTGTTTTAGCTGGAGCTGCTGGTACCCATTATGTATGTATGTACATACCATCAGAATGCCAAAATACAATTCTCAGCTTTGGGTGTCAAAGGGTTGGAATATACAACTCTTATGGAGAAAGCAGTGTGTGATATCAACAACAGGAATTGCATGATGCAAATATGTAATCTCTGTCCAAAAGAACAAGGTATTAAGAATTTTTTGCTCACTTTTCAGTGTTAACGATCCTGAATGTGAGGAAATAAAATATAAACAATGGGTTACTACAGATCGATGCAATATGGTTGAAAAAACAGAATCTGTAGATGATTTATAAATTCATTAAGCACAAAAATTGTCAAATTGACACATCATCACTTTATAGCAAAGAATCAGAGTGCATTTCTAAAGAACTTGAAGAATAATTTAAATAGCTATACAGCTGTAGTTCTTGGTGACTTTTCAGAAAACTACTCATTTGTAGTACAGGATGCATCTCTTTGTGTTATATTATAAGGAACCAGAAAGTAATGAAACAAAACATTTAAGTTATTGTTTTTTATCTCCAAATACAAAACATAACACTACAATGGTTTACACTCTTTTAAATACACTCATACCTATTATTAGAAAATCCCACCTTCATATCAAAAAATTATATTATTTTACTGACGGATGTGCAGGACAATATAAAAATCATTTCAACTTTGTTAACATTTGTAAACATGAAGATGTTTTTGGGCTGGAATTTGAGTGGCATTTCTTTGCCACAAGCCATGGTAAGAGCACTTGTGATGGGATTGGGGGTACAGTGAAAAGATCTGTAGCCAGAGCGAGTATGCAGAGAACATTCGCAAATCAAATATTAACACCAGAAGACATGTTTGAATTTTGTTCAAACAATATAAGTAACAGCAAAAAATTTTTTTTAATAAATTCTGAAGAAATTGAAGCTATGGAAAAATTTTTAAGTGACAGATATGAAAAAAGTATGCGGCTAACAGGAACACAAAAATTCCACAGATTTGTACCTATTAATGCAAATAACAAAACATTTGAATTATCTTCTGATGAAGTTGGTGAGGTGAGGATTATAAGCAAAGCTTTTCTGGGTGAAGATAATGTTGAAGTTAATCCGAAAATAGGAGAGTACATAGTTTGTACTTACAAAGATCAAAATGGTTGGGATTTGTACATTCCTATAATGAGGAATTTGATGACTTTGAAGTTAGCTTTTTGCACCCATCAGGATATAGTGTTTACTATTACTTTCCACAAGTTAGAGATACATGCCACATATCAAGAGATAAAATTTTAGGTTTATTAAGCACACCAACTTTAAAGCCAGGAACAATGCGTATTCAATATGTTTTCCCAGAAAATGAGTTGAAAAAACTCGTGTAATTATGAATCAACTTGATGTAATATGTGTGTTCAATTTGTATTTTTGCTGTTTATTTTCATCCATGTGAATATATCATTTGTAGTTCTCTATTTAGTCTGCAGGCATAAAAATGTCAAAATTTCACAATGTACATATTTTTTCAATAATTTTTAAAATATCTTGCAACTTGATACCCACATTTTTTTATTGTTTCTATCTTTTAACAATTAATGGAAGTTTAATAAATAAAAAAAAAAAATTTTATCAAATTTTTCAAAAAGAAAAATAAAAGAAGGGGGAAAATTTTCATTATGTTTTACACATTTGAATGTGGTATCATTTAATAGATCTCCATGCTGATTCTAAAAATGTAGTTTTATAGGTCAACAACAACATGTTTGGGAGTTATTGCCCATTAAAGTTAGGTGGTAAAGTGGGGCCCCCAAGATTTTGGGGGCCCATATCTCAAAAACTATGGGTCATAGAACTTTTTTATTTTGACCAGTGAAATCAGCACCCAGAAGAACTCCATATATCAATTTCATCAAAATCCAAGTCGGAGTGGTGACATGCATTGGGTGATCTCCTGGAATGCCCCATTAATAGGTACTCTCATTTATTTTTTCCTGTGACCCTTAAAACGTCTGTAGCTCCACAACAGTTGGAAATAGCACTGATGTTATATTAACTTTTTTACTCAATATCACCCCCCAAAGTATGGCAGACTGGTTGGGAACACCCTGTATATCATGCATGAAAACATAATTTTGCACAATGCAAAATTTGCCCTAAGTTTCAAATACACCACCTAGCTTGAATAGAGGGTGAGGGTGCTAGCTACTACACTAAGATGGGATAAAAGTTAACTTGTATCATATATTTAAATAACCAAAGAAATGCCTAACACTTTTGTGTTTACTGTACATGGTAACCCTCTTACATTACACAAAACTGCACATGTTCATGCATGATATTCCATTTATGGGAGCCCAGCATTGCACTAAATAGTTTAAATGAAATACTAGTCATTACCTCAAGTGCATGAGGGTTACCATGTGAAATGCCTCTGGATGTGAAAGCATTACGCATTTATTTGGTTATTTAACCCGTTGATACTGAGATACGCATTTTCTATCACTTGCGGATCCGAGATGGAGAGAGAGAGAGAGGGGGAATACTTTTATATTTTTTCAGATATAATTTTATAATTTCAGTCATTTTAGTGGATAAATATTACATATATATTCAGTTGAGGATTCTGCTTCAAAAATTGTCTTGCCTTATCATTTACACACTGGCCAATATAATCATCAGTGTCAAAACAAAATTTCCTAAGTCACTTTTTGACATTTTTTAGTTTTTGTTGCTAATGCCATGTAAAAAAAATTGTGCATCTTTTGGTACAAATTTCATCCTTCTAGGATGAACTATAAGGGTGATATTTGCAAAAATTCACATTTTCCTAAGTCATAAGTAGTAATTTAATTTAGAACCCTTTTTTTAGTTTTTCTCAAAACCACAAAAAATGACTTAGGAAAATATGGTATGACTGACAAATTATGCAACTACATCATCACCAATAAATAACTTCAACACTCAATTACTTTTCATGATCAAACACAATATTTGGATTTATAGTGGAATAAGAGCGCTGTAATGGAGGCTTCTGCAATGGCCTTTTGTCTCAAACAAATTTGGAACATGAGTCTAGTTTTTCTCTAATTGAATAGGCTCATTTTCCCATTCACTCTCAACACTGGTGTCACTAAAATCATTAAGCAAATCACTATCCTCTTCCTCAGTAAGAATGTAATCAGAATCAGTGTCATTAACATCTATTTCACTCATTATGAATGTTTATAAGTATAAAATGCAATTATGACAAACACAGAGCAACCACTGCAGTAAACACTGCTTAAGGCATAAATGATGCAATGTTTATGATGTTAGCCCACCCACAAATTATACTCATTTGCAATTGGTTGAAAGATTTGAGTCAATAAACTCCTCCTATGACTCAGAAATCCCCCAGTAATATTCTCCTAAGAATATTAAAGCAGTAGCGGGCAAGCGGGTTAAATATATGACAGGTAGTGTTAACTCTTATCCTGTTATAGTGTAGTGGTTAGTATCCTCCCCTTCTATTCAAGGTGGTGTGTTCGATCCTGCTGAGGACAAATTTGTGTATATATATATATATATATATATATATATATATATACACACTATATGATCAAAAGTATTCGGACACCGCATGGTTTTGGGAAAAATGGTTTTATTATGGCATTTAGTAACCAGTAGGTCCACCCTTTGCTTTTATTACAGCGTCAACACGTCGAGGCATACTTTCCACCAGTTTTTGGTAAGTCTGTGCAGGAATGGCATTCCTCTTGCAGAGCTGATGCAAGAGATGCAAGTGAAGCCAGGCATGGTGTGCGGTTTCGTATCTGTCGCTCCAGTTCGTCCCACATGTGCTCGATTGGGTTGAGATCGGGGCTCTGAGCAGGCCAGTCTAACAAATCCACCTTATTTTCATGAAACCAGTCCTGCACATGCCTTGCAGTATGGCAGGGAGCTCAATCCTGTTGAAACAAACAATGGCCATCTCCGTAGTATTGCCACAGTGTAGGGAGGGCCGAATTGTCCAGAACGTCGAGATAAACATCAGCGTTCATGGTAGTGGGTATAACAACCAACGGGCCAAACCCTAGCCAGGAAAAACAACCCCATACCATGATGGACCCTCCACCGAACTTCACCGTTGGACGTACACAGTCAGGAAGAAGCCGTTCTCCGGGCTGTCGCCACACCCAAACACGCCCATCAGACTGGAAGAGTGAATACTGCGACTCGTCGCTCCAAAGAACAGTTTTCCAGTCCTCCACGGTCCAGGAACGACGGGAGACACACCAGGCCAAACGACGCGTGGCATTAACTTTTGTAATCAGTGGCTTGTGTACAGCTGCTCTACCATAATAACCGAGTCTGTGCATCTCTCTGCGGATAGTTACAGTACTAATGGAGGTACCGGATGCTCTTCCTACCTCCTCAGCGATGGAAGTGGCAGAGGACGTGCGGGACTTCTTGACATGTCGTACCAGACTTCTTCTATCACGTTCCGTCAGTTTGCGTGGTCATCCGGAACGTTTTTTCGCGTTAGTTGCACCGTCGTGCTTCCATCTCATGATAACATCCACTAAAGTCGACTTTGGTATATCCTGTTTGGCTGCAATGTTTCGTATAGAAACGTTACTTAACATCCGATGACGAGTCCACATTGGAACTCGGAGAGTTCACGTCCACGCGGCATGGCTTCACAACAGTTACTGATAACTTAACAGAACACCTCAGCATTATAGTTTTGCCACGCTTTTTCCCAGCATACCTTTCGGCAAAGGTGATATTTGCAGAAATGCAGATTTTCCGGGGTGTCCGAATACTTTTGATCAATATATATATATATATATATATATATATATATATATATATATATATATATATATATATATATATATATATAAAGTTGAGTGAATAAAAAATAATATATATACTACGTTCCAAATTATTAAGCAGATTGCATTTTCTCCAATGTTTTCAAAAGTTTTTCACCGATTTCAATGAAATTTATAGCAAATAATCACAACCTATATACTATATATAGCAGCATTGATGGTATTCATTTCGATAAAATATTTTGATAATTAAAATAATTATCTCTTTTTATTGAAAAATGTAAAATATTGTGTTACAAATTATTAAGCAAGTATTCTATTTACAGATCTAAATGGTGAAAATGGGTAAGAAGAAGGATTTAACACTAACTGAGAAAAGAAAAATAGTCAAGTTACTCATTGAAAATATAAAATCTATTGAAATTGTGAAGCAGTTTGGCAGAGCTTATCAAACTGTAAACAAGTTTGTAGCAGAGGGTACCAAACTGAGGCAGTGAAGTGATAAAGGAGCTATAAGTGACAAGGCGGCAGATATCTGTAATCAATCGCAAATTGCAAAGCATCCATTGTCCTCAACTAAAAAGGTTTTTGAGCAGGCTGGCATACATAATGTACCAAGAACATCTTGATGTGGAATCCTCCAAACAATTGGCAAGACGTGTAAACCTACGATTCAGTCACCATTAACACCCAGGTACAAGAAGCAGCGTGTTGAATGGGCGCATCAGTACATGAAAACAGATTTTAATTCTGTATTGTTAACCGATGAATGAAGAGCAACCCTTGAGGGATCTGATGGTTGGTCAAGAAGATGGATTGCTAAGGGTCAATCTCTACCATGGAATGAGGTTTCCTTTTAGAAAGTTTGTGTAGACTGCACATTCATTTTTACACCATCAGGCACTCTGTGTGGGACAGCTACTTCATTGCCTATCAATCCTGCCCAAAACATGACACCTCCACCTTGTTGGTGTCTTAATCTCAATGGTAGAAATTGGCTCTCAGCAATCCATCTTGACCAAACATCAAGTCCCTCAAGGGTTTCTTTTCATTCATCGGTGAACAATACAGTATTAAAATCTGTTTTCACATACTCATGTGCCCATTCAACACGCTGCTTCTTGTACCTGGGTGTTAATGGTGACTGAATTGTAGGTTTACATGTCTTGCCAATTGTTTGGAGGATTCCACATCGAGATGTTCTTGGTACATTATGTATGCCAGCCTGCTCAAAAACCTTTTTACTTGAGGACAATGGATGCTTTGCAATTTGTGCTTGATTACAGATATCTGCCGCCTTGTCACTTTTCTTATAGCTCCTTCATCACTTCGTTGCCTCAGTTTGGTACCCTCTGCTACAAACTTGTTTACAGTTCGATAAGCTCTGCCAAACTGCTTCGCAATTTCATTAGATTTTATATTTTCAGCGAGTAACTTCACTATTTTTCTTTTCTAAGTTAGTGTTAAATCCTTCTTCTTACCCATTTTCACCATTTAGATCTGTAAATAGAATACTTGCTTAATAATTTGTAACACAATATTTTACATATTTTTCAATAAAATGAGATAATTATTTTAATTATCAAAATATTTTATCAAAATTAATACCATCAATGCTGCTATATATAGTGATTATTTGCTACAAATTTCATTGAAATCGGGGAAAAACTTTTGAAACCATTGGAGAAAATGTAATCTGCTTAATAATTTGGAATGCAGTGTAGATTATATACATGATAAGTTATGCAAGTTTTCAAGTTTATATTTCATCTCTCCTTTTATTTCTTCCCTCCTTCCTAAGCCTATCATATGTCTGAATTCTTACATTTAGACTAAGCTGCAAGGAAACTGCTTACATGTGAAAAGAATCAGTGTAACGTGACTCCTGTGGACATTTGTGCAGACATAAATGACAGATTTAAACAAATTATTTTATAGGCTTTTGTAGGCTACAAGTGTCCCTTTCTCATAAATTGTTAAAGTAAACCAATTACAATTTCCCAACAAGCCCTACTTACCATTGTTTAAATGGCTGGCAGCATCTTTACTGCTGATTTTACCAAAATACCACCTATCTTCATCCGTTTCTGATCGAGATGCAGTGGAAGTCATCTCTGAAAGAAAAGTTTTTTTGGTTATTCCATATGAAAAATCAGTCCTAAAAACTTGCCACTCCAATTTTCCTAAAAAAAAAAATGGTATGCAGTATTGTTTTTAAGAACTTTGAATCTCAAAATTTAGGTCTATGTGACCTCTCATTCTAGAGTTATAGGTCATTAAAGTCTGACCTGACCTCAGTCACCCCATGCCTTTTCAGAATTTGTAAATTCATTTCTAAATGACATAATACATACAGAAATGATTATGGTATCATTTTAAAGCTCTTAAATAGATCTATCCTTTTTAGTCTATAATTTCTTCTGTGGAGTCGAAATCTTAAAAGTTATATTATTTTGCTTTTTGACATGACCTTCACCAAATGATATACTATTAATATAATCAGTTTTTCAAATTTTGGTATGTTGTAGCCTAATCTATAAACTACCTATCCTCCAAGTTTCATAATATGCCAAAAATAGTAAACATATAATATAATCTTTAGAACCTCTGAAGAGGGTGGGCATGAATGGATCCAATCCAATTGTTCTCAGTTTTTTTCAGTCTCCCCAACAGAAAAAAAAATTTAAAAATACTGCCTTTAATCTCTGTTTTATATACTTTACTAAACCTTTTTGTATCCTAGATCATTTAATTGTTGAAATACAGCCCTGTGAAAATTTGACATTGAAGTGTGACCTTCTTGATATGAAGAGCCAAATCTCAGGCCCAAATTGTCTTAGCAACATGACTACCTCTGCTCTACAACTTTTATTTTATGCAAAAAAAAGTAAAAAATTGAGAGAAATGGTTTGGCAAAACTTTACTATCCAGACAGAACTCAGAAAGAGAGTGCATAACAGCTTGGTAATATGCTAAATTAGGTTAGATGAGGCAAGGTTAGGTTGATTAAGGTTGGCTAGGTTATGAATTAGGGCCCCATGGACTCTGTCTCTGGATAGTAAAGTTTTACCAAAAGTTGACCTTTTTAATAACCCTTGATCTTGATCAAGTTCCAAATCCTTGGGTTACAAAAATCCACCCTTATGCTAACCAAGTTGTACCACAAACAAAATTTCCACCAGACTATGCGAGTTCAGTGAGGAATTTTGAGGAATAACTGTATCCCAGAACCACAAAATCTTGTGACATTGTGACAGAAAGCAATATAAATATTATATGCACCAATTTAGAATCCATGAATGATGCAGGCACAGGTACAGGACCAAGCAGTGGGAAAGGAGAAAGAAGAGAGAAGGCACAATTGCACCAGATTAAGTTTTATTCAACAAAAATAAATCTATATATATATACACTGGTCCACAAAAGTATTTACAAATTGAGAAATATTATCCAGATATTAATGGTACGGTAGCTTTATTTTGTGTGATTTAGTAAAATTTATTTTATGTTAATATTTTTATGGTAATTTATATTATGCAGAACACAAATAAATTAGTATAAGACAGTAATTATTAGATTAAATACAATATTTTAACACTTTGAAAGTCATTGTAATTAATTCCCAGTGTGTTTCTTCAATATTTTGATAATTTGGCATCGCTAAATTAAAAGTCCTCTAATTTTGAAATTAGCAGCACAGACTATGCACAGTTTAGTGTGCTGTCAGCCTCAATGGGGAAGATTCATTTTAATGTTGTTCAACAAAATTTTTACTTGTATATTTCCAATTTGAGAGGATGGTTAAGACACATGAGTTATCTAGCCAAGACTTATGAGAATTGACTGCTCTTGTTAAAATGGGTAATTATTCCAATACAAGTATTGCAAAAATGCTGAAGATAAGTGAAGGTACAGTCAGATACCATAAGAAATGTATTTTAAACCAAGGAAGTACCTGTAAGTTAGTCCAAACTGGAAGAAAGAGGGTTTTGTCAGTGTGTGGTGTAAGGCATCTAAAATTTCTGGCTTTGGAGAATAGATTTATGACAGCAAATGACTTGAGTAAAAGAATTAGTGAAAGTGGGAGAAACAAAAGTTTGTGCTGATACAGTAAGGAGGAGGTTAACAGAAAATATTTGCAAGAGTGAGTAAGAAAAAACCTTTGTCATCAAAGAAGAATGTGAAACACAATTAGAATTTGCTACTCAACACAAAGATTGGAATGCTGAGAACTGGTCAAAAATTGTATGGAGTGATGAAAGCAGATTCAAAATTTTGGTAGTGATAAAATGAGGAAAATTGTTAATACACAAATTGGTGAGGAATATAAGAATGAATGCCTTATTCTGACAATGAAAAAAGAAGGTGGGGGAATCAATGTGTGGGGCTGCTTCTCATCAAAGGCAGTTGGAAAATTACACTGGATCACTGGGAATGAAAATGGACACATGGATCAATATGTATTCAAACATCTATTCACTAACATTGCAATCCCAACTGCTAAGGAACTTCATGGAGATTACGCAAACTTCATATTTCAACAGGATAATGATCCTAAGCATAGTGCTAAATCACTAAAACAACTCTACAGTAAGCTTGAAGAAGAAGGGCTTAAAATGCTAGGATGGCCATCTCAGAGTCCAGATTTAAATCCTATTGAACATCTTTGGGATGAGCTTGATAGAAAAGTTAGAACAAGAGAAGATAAGGCAAAAAAAATAAAGATTTATGGAGAGTTCTTCAAGAAGAGTGGTATAAAATCAGTCCTGAATCATGCACGAAGTTGGTTGACTCAATGCCTCAGCATCTTGAACTAGTCTGAAAGAACAAGGGTGGCCATACATGATACTAATTTTCAGAAGTTTTCATAAATAAATTTTTACAAACAAGTATGGTATTTTTCTTTTATTAGTCTGTTTCATTGTCAAATATATCAAATATTATTATATTACAATTAAATATCTTATTATGTAGGTATACATTCTTATTCCAAATATATTACAACTTACAATTAGTAAATACTTTTGCAGCCCAGTGTATGTATGTGTGTATATGTATATGTATTTTTTTTTCAGGAAGGAGGGGCCCAAGGGCAAATGCCCACAAAGCAACCCTCCCCATAGAAAAAGAAGAGAGCCAAAATCAAGGTCCAGGGTTTTCGAGATATCTAGACACTCTGCATTTGAAAGATTGGAAGTCATAGACAGGGGGAAAGATGGATTCAGGAAGATTGTTCCAAGTTCACTGGATGAGTAGATGAAAGATTGAAAATACCAATTAACCCTTGCATGAGACGGATGGAAAAGGAATGAGAATGTGTAAAAGGTCTGGTACTGTATGCCCTTAAAGGAGGAGACATGCAGTTAGAGTGTTCAGAAGAGCAGTGTTCATTATAATAATGAGAATAAAAAGAGACTGAGGCAACATTGCAGTGAAGAGAGAGGGACTGAAGAAAGTAAGAGGTGGGGAATTGATGAGAGATGAAAAGCCTTTGATTCCACCCAGTCAAGTATGGCTGTGTGGGTTGAACCACTCAATACATGAGAAGCATACTCCATACAGGGGCAGACAAGACCCCTGTAAAGAGACAACACCTAAGCAGTGGTGAAGAAACTGCAGAGGCAGTACAGCACCCTAACCTTTTAGAAGCTGTTTTGGAAAGAGTATATATGATATTTCCAGGAAAGTTTACAAGAAAATGAAATGCCAAGAATGTTGAGAGAAGAGGAAGGATTGAGTCAAGTGTTGTCAAAAGTAAGGGATAGTCATGTGGAAGATTGTGATGAGTAAACAGATGGAGGACCCTAGTTTTTAAGGCAATGAAAGCCAAAAGGTTTTTCTGCCCTAATCAGAGATGGCAGAAAGATCAGAGGTCAGGTGTCCCATAGCCATCCTATGTGAATCAAATCATGAAGCAACTGGAGTAAGGGACACTTTGGGAAGCAGGTGGAGAAGTGAAGAGTGAAATTATCAGCATAGGAATAAGACAAGTGTGACCTAAAAGATCATTATTAATAAATAAAAGGAAAAGAGTGGATGACAAGACAGGGCAGAACCCTGAACACCACTGTTGATAGTTTTAGAAGAACAGTGGCCATCTACAACCACTGCTCTAGAACAGCCAGAAAGGAAATTAGAGATGATGGCACAGATAGAAGGATAGAAACCAAAAGGGGCAGCAGTTTCAAAATTAAAGATCTGTGCCAGACTCTATCAAAAGCTTTCATTATGTCTAGTACAATAGCAAAAGTTTCACCAAAATCCCAAAAGGAGGATGACCAAGAGTTGGAGAGATATGCAAAAAGATTGCCAGTCAAGCATCCCTTGCAGAACCCAGTGAGATGATCTGAATGAAGATTGTGATAAGAGGTGGTTAAGAATCTTCCTATTAAGGATAGACTCAAAAACTTTAGAAAGGCAAGAAATCAAAACAATTGGATGATAGTTGGAGGGTTGAGAGCAGTCACCTTTCTTTGGAAGGCTGAAGGAAAGTGAACTTCCAGCAAAGTACCAGATGACACACAAAGATGAAAGAGTTTGCCTGGGTAGGGTGTCAGCACTGAAGCACAGTTCTTAACCCATTAACACCCAGCATTCTTTTTTTTAACACATTTTAACACTACAATTTAGGTTAGAACTTAAAAGTAAAATTTTAAAATATTTGTTTTTAAATTTTTATGTACAGTATCAGATAACTATTTCACGTTTATACATGAAGAAATATCAGGAAATAAAAAAAGTTTTGGGCATTAATGGGTTAAGAACAACAAGAGGAACACCATGATGACCATATGCCTTCATAGAGTTCAGCTCAGATAGGGCAGAAAGAACATCTTTGGAAGAGAGACTAATTTCAGACATAATAAAGACAGAGGGAGGAGGAGATAGAGGAACAGTACCTGAATCATTCAGAGTTGAGTTGGAGGCAAAAGTTTGAGTGAAGAGTTTAGCTTTGTCAGAAGAGACAGCAACTGAGCTGTCAGAATGCAAAAGAGGAGGGATGTAAAGTTATATACTATATATATATATATATATATATTAAGGTGTCCCAGCCTCACATGTGAAAATAAAAATTTGCAAGAATCAAATCGCACACCCCTTTAATTAATTACACTTGAAGAAAGGAAAACATGGGCGAAATTTCGTTGGCCTATTAGGAGGGGAAGGGTCCCCTCCTTGACCTTGTTTATTCGACCCTATATGAACAAACGTAAATGCTCAGCATTAATCATTCTAGAATGGAAGAATGAAATGTAAATTCTTTCTAATGACTAAATTAAAGGAAATGGAAATTCTTCCTAATGGCACATTTCATTTCGGGGGACAGAGGATCTTTTTGTCTGCTGAGGGGAACTGCTGGCGGTGGTATTCGACGACTTGGTACACGAGCTGCCGTTCCTCCTCATTTTTTGTCAGGCCCTCGTTGAAATCTTCCGCCAGTTTCACCGCCCGTTCTGCCACGTCGTTCACAGACTTCAACGATGGTGCACATCCTTCGAGATCTTTGGGGGTTTTTGGAACCGGCAGCTTCAGGCAATGAAAAAGGTTTTGAGTCCTTTTCGTGACCAAGGTGCTCAAATCCGACCGTCTCACGGTCAAGACACTCTTTCCCTCGAGCCGACGCAGATCGTTTGGGTTTTTGGTCTTCTTGTGCAGGTTTTGGAGCATGGCCGTCTTCTCTGCATCGGTGGTTTTGGAGGAGAACATAGCGAGTCCAGCTAAATCTTCTCTTAGGTACCAGAGGTGGCCCCGGAATTTCGTCAATGCGGCGGTACCTACATCATGATCCACCACCTTGTACCGCTCTAGGTCCTCCAACAGCTCCAGGTCATTGACGGGCGCGTCCGCCATCAATGGAGCCTCGAACCACCTCTGGAGGTAGATGGTGACAGCAAAGACGTTTATCCTGCGTAGTGACCGGACCTCATGAGCGGTCAGGTGGAATTGGCTTCGGAAGATGAACATCTTAAGACAGTAAATGCCTTTGGCCATCCACCTGGCCCGGTGGTATGCTCCAGGACGATTGTACCGGAGATCTCGTTTGCCATGACCATCGAGAAAGACCAGAGCGAGGATCAGGAACTCCCGGTAATCGTCTCTTGGGTGGCCAACTTCAAGCTGGTCTTCAATGAAGTGGACAATCTGCTCTTTTTTCAACGCCACCCATTCCGAAAGGATGTCGCTTGGGCCATCGCCGTTGAACGGAGAAGCCTGCTTCTGGTCGATGAACTCCCATTGGGATTTGAAGCGAGCGAACAGCGCAATTTCAGGGCCAGAAGACCTGAAGAACAGGTCAAAGACTGAGGTGATTACCAATTCCATCATGTGGTGTCTGCAAGCCAGGAAAAGAACGCGGCGGTCCATTTGGTCCTGGATAATCGTACAAGCGCCGCTGTGAATACCGGTATTCGCCGCTGTTGTGTCGAAGCAGAGACCGGCAATCCATGGTTGAACTTGCGGCCAATCATCCAGCACCTTCAGAACAGCTCCAGCCATCCGCTGTCCCGTGCTGTCAGGGATTTTTGGGATCGCCAACAACTTCTCAAGATTCTTCCCGCTGACCAGCACTGGTATGCGATCCGATTTCCCTCCATCCGAATCAGGGAGGAGTTTGCCATCAAAGTGGACGACAAGCGGCGTATCAGGATTGAACTCGGTCTTGATTCCGGCTGCCAAGTTCTTCCTGGACTTCTGCCGTGAACGGTGAAGACTTGATTTGGACAAGGTCACCGAGGATAACTCAACTCCCGTGGCAGCGAGTGCTGGAGCCACAATGTGCATCACTTGCCGTACTGAGGTTCCAGTTCGATCCAGGGCTGCAGCAAAATTGGGATATTGGATGATCCTCTTTGCCGACACTTGGCCGTCCTTGGGAGCGGATCGAGGAGCCGAAGGACCAGGAGAGGAATATTGGACATCATCATTGGATGCTTCGGCCATGGACTCCGAAGAAGAAGAAGACCCACTTTTCACCGTTCCTTTTGCTTGCAGTGAGTCCATCTCTTCGCGGCTTTTCTTCTTCCTCTTCTCTTCAGCTGCTTGGCGTTTCTCCCGCTCCGCTGCCCTGCGAGCAAACTCCAGGTCCTCTCCTCCGATGTACATCTTCCGCACGGTTCGCTGGTCATTCAGAAAGTCTCGATCTTCGGGGACTTTGATGAGTTTCATGGCATTGGCATGAACTGTTTCGAACAGTGTATTCAGGTTGGCTTGGAATCCCTTTTCCCGCTCCAGTTGCTTCTCTCCCCCACGGTTTCGGTTTCTGGCAACCTTCTCGTAGTCCGTGGAGAGGGCCTTGATCCTCTCGACGCACTTGGGCTTGTGGGAGGTGGGAATAGATGCCCGAGCCCACACCGCCATAACCTCATCAGCTACCACATTGGCAGCTTCCGCCGTGGACGTTTTTTTCTTCCGAGTGAAGAACAACAGACGTCGAAGAACATCTCCCACTGTCGGGAGTTGACACAGCGTTCCCAGGGGTTCATTTCGCAACACCCCCACCAACCACACAGTCTCCTGCTTTCTTGTATCCATAACCTGAAAAGAAATATGCTACAATTAGTATAAGGTAGAGAGTAGCCGTTCAGCAATAGTAACACATGGTTTGAGGGGACCCTTAAAATTAAAGAACACGAATGAAATTCATCTTGCTGGCATGTTTTCACGAGTGGAAGAAATTAGGGGGGTGTGCATGACAAACTTCAGGAACAAAAAAAATTGGGACACTCTAATATATATATATATATATATATATATATATATATATATATATATATATATATATATATATATATATATTATGGTGCAACTCCTTTTTCAGTTGCACTTATTTGTGCATGCGTTCATTTATTTCCAGATGACTGCCTATCCACTCAGAGTCTCAGATGGCCTTTCAATTTTATAGGCGTAGTTTTTCTCGGCTTACTTGAAGCCCAATTTGAATTTTGAATTTCAATGTTAATTTACCCTCAGCTTATGAGAGAGGCCTACTGCAAGATAGCATAAAGCAACACCCTCCCTCATACAAAGTTTATTTTATTTCACTCAAAATAGGACATAAATTGAAAAGATATACAGATATACAATTACAAATTTTGTTCCAAACACCAAATTTTCAATTTAAAGAAAATGTTTGCAATTACTTTAGTCTCAAAAAGCATTTATACAGAGGAGTTTTTTATTTGAGTGTAACTCTAGAAATAGCACTAATTTCAAATCCTAAAATCTAAGAATAAGTATACAGAAGTAGTTTACATACAAAAGAATTCAAGAAATTTACTCTCAAAAGTTGTGTGTGAATTCTGCAGGTGTTCATGGAAAAAAATCTGTCAATTATCATCAAATAAATTTTTATAAAGGCTTTAAATGGTCATGCATTACCTTCATGGGTTTCCTCAGGAAACAAGACCGCCACAAGATATTTACTCTCCCCTGAGGAAACATAATATTTCGCAAACTTACAAGTTTAACATTTAATGTGAACAAAAACTAATATATATATATATATATACAGTGAGGCCTCGCATAACGAATTTAATTAGTTCCAGAAGGTCATTCGTTAACTGAAAAATTCATTATGCAATGCATTAGTTCAGTGGGATTTTCAGTAATTCGTTCCAGAGCCCAAATTTTGACCCTTTTTGCGCTTGTTTACCCATTTTTTAAAGGTTTTTTAGTGTAATGTGTTGTATTATTGTAATAACACGTGTTATCGTAAGCCCACTTGGTTCACTGTAATTCACTTTTTATCTTTATTATGTGCACTGTAATTAACTTTATTAGCACTAATAATGCTTTAAAGCACTAATTATTATTTATTCACTATATTAATTAATGAATGATAAATCACTGTAAAGCAAAATTTAAAAAAAAATTGATAGCAATTGTACACAACTGCTCACAACAGCTACCAACCTCCAACTGAACAGAAAATGTGTTATTACGTTTTCGTTACCAAATTCGTTCTGCAAGGTAAAATCGTTATTTAAATCAATAGAGCCTTATGGAGGTAATTCATTAAGCAAAAATTCGCTATTTAAGGCATTCGTTATGCAAGGCCTCACTATATATATATATATATATATATATATATATATATATTTTTTTTTTTTTTTTTAAGTTCGGGAAGAACTGATTCGCCTCTATTTAAAAGGGCATATCTCAGCGGAAAAACAAAGAAAAAGTGAGAGGAAAGACAGAGGAAAAAGAAAGGGTGGAGGGGACAGTCAAAGTGGAAAAAGACCAAGGATGACAAGGACTGCTGGGTCGAGCCCCATCATCCTTGGGTGCTAGGGCCGGGAGGGCGCACGTGAAACCTCCAGGAACAAGCACGTACAAACGAGGACAAAGAGCACTCAAGAGCACGAGCTTAGAACCCCCTTGCGGGGGTATATTATATATATATATATATATATATATATATATTTGATCACTCTAGTGCATTATTTAAAGAGCTAAACCTACTAAAGCTCAATGATATAACCAAACTGGTACATTTTATTTTTATTTAAGAGTGTCAGAACAAAATCATTAATTTGCAATGGATAAATAGATATTTTGTAACTCATCAAGAAATCCACTCGTATCAGACCAGAAATGGATCAAAGCTTGTTATACCTCAATTTAGATTGTCTTCATCTCGAAAACTACCCATTTTCATTGGATTGAAACTATGGAATGACTTGCATGCTGATATAAAAAAATATTGCGAATGTAAATTTGTTTAAAACCAAGTTGAAATCCCGATTAATAATGGGATACTACCAAAAATCTTGGATTAATGTCCACTAATAATGTTTAATATTGTCCATTAATATTGTTTAATATTGTAATACAGGTTTTAACTATTAATAATACTTATTTACTTATTTATTTATTTATTATTATTAATTTATAACAACTAGCTGCTTATTTTTAATAAGAGACCAGTAAAGCCTAAAGCTTAAGGGCCAAATTAAATAAAATAAACAGTCGAGCTTCACAATTATTCATGTCATTGTAAAAAGACTACTGTATTTATTTATTATTAATAAAGGTTATTCAATTCAATTAAAAGAAATTTCACAAAGTTCTTTTTCTGTTAGCTACATTAAGATCTTACCACAACATTCGCGTAAAACAAAAGCAATTCAGATTCTCATACAATGTGAAACAGTTTTTTAACTCAACTTAGAAATTTTCAATCATGCCACAGGGTTTAAAGATTTATTTTTACAAGCCACTTTAACTTTTGAGGATGGAACTACAACCAACTTAGAACTCCAAGTTACACCTTAAAATTACAAGGACTCCACCTTACAGTACTCTGAATGACCTATCAAAAACATCTTCATTACATAAGTTCATCTCTACAAAAGCTTTCATCCATACATTAGGGAAGTAGTAGTTTCCCTTTTTCCTTACTGGGTGTTACAAGATCATTGTCCTTTGATTGGACATTGACATTCCCTTCAAAGGAAAGCTCCTCCTTTTCCTTAAAAATGAACTTAAAATAAAGTCCTTTCTTTGAAGCCACTTGTTTCTCAAATTTATTACCAACTTTATGGTCCAATTTAACACACAGGTCCAAAGGCTGTTTTCCCTTTTCTTCGAACAGAGAGGCAATCCTCAACCCTACCATAAATCTTTACCTCAAGGCTGACCTGAATGATACAATTACCCTACCATGAGAAGACAAAAATTAAAATTGAACAAATTTTAAACGATTTGAACATTTTTATTTTTTTTAACCCTGTAGCAAGAAACCTATTGATATTCTTCAATAACAATAATCTAAACTACATTAAGTCCCCAACTTACTCGGGTCCAAGTTACACAGATCCATAGATTTATTTATTTACTGTTAAAATTAACCCTGATATCACAACAACTGGGTCATTTGATGCTGAATGTCATAGTCAAAAGTAAACAGAACAATAAAAATAAAAACACTAAAAACTAAAAGGAAAAACAGAGAAAAAAATCAGCTAAAATGAATCATAAAAATTTGAGGAGGCCAGCTTCCTCAATAAAATAAAAAATCCCACTCCCGGGGAAAGTCATATCAGGTCCAAGCATCCAGGAGAGGAGGTAATCACCACCCTCCCCCCTGCAATGAGAAAGATGCTTCCTCCTGAGGACACCATGAGCATGGCATTCAAGAAGCAAGTGCCAGATACTGAGGGGAGTGCCACACACACACTCTCGCCTTGCTTCCCCAGCCATCAGGTACCCATGTGTTAGGTGTGAGTGGCCAATGCAGAGACGCATCAGGGCCATCTCCTATCTCCTGGGCATCCTGGGATACATCCATGGCCTGACAAGATCTGTAATCTCCTGCATCTTATTAGGGGCAGTGTTCTCCCACCTCCTCTGCCAGGAATCTAGGGGAGATACACGCACCTCTGGGAACAGATCATGGTATGGGAGGGAACAGTGGACAGGTGCAGGGCAAGATGCGGCCACCTTCACCACCTCATCCACCTGTTCATTGCCCTGCACATCAACGTGTGCAGGGACCCAGCAGAAACTGACCACATGGCCATGATGCCCAATTGAAATCAGCCACTCTAAAATATCTACAACAATAGGGTGCTGACTAGTAAAAGACTCGAGCCATAAGAGCTCCTCTAGTCACTAAAAATAGTAAAATGCCTCCCACCACAATTAAATACATTCTTTAGGGCTAAAAGAATGGCTGATAACTCAGTAGTAAAACCAGATGCTGAGGCAGGGAGACTGCCCCAGTGGCTAAATTCAGGAAAGACAACCCCAAACCCAATGCCAGCATCAAATTTGGAGCCATCTGTAAAAACAGGCACCAAGTCCATGTGGTGAGAAGTATGGTCTAAAAACATATTTCTTAAAATAATGTCAGCCCAGTCCTCCTTGATACCAATAAAATGCCAACAGAACCTCATCTCAGGCAGTACCCAAGGTGCAAGCTTCGGTGGCACCACAGGATGGACTGGGACCTGCAGGAGGGAGAGGTCAGCCACCATCAATCTTGCCCTAAAACCAAAGTGTCAGGGAGATTTGGGATGGGCTTCATAAAAACCATTAAAATGTTCATTAAAAATATTAAAATAAATGGGCAAATCAGCCAGTTGCTGCACTCGATAAAAACATCTGGCTATCAGAGATCGGTATCAGAGATTCAGGGGCAGCTCCCCAGCATCCACAAGGAAGCTAGAGATGGGAAAGGAGCAAAAAGCACCCATGGCCAGATGAATGCCAGCATGATGCACAACATCTAAAATTTGAAGTCAGGCCAGGGTTGCCGAGGCATACACCTCAGCTTCATACTCCAATTTTGATAAAACTAAGGCAGTGTGTAGCCGTAAAAGAGTCACCCTGTCAGCACCCCAGGTGGTGTGCACCAGGACCTTTAGGAGATTTAAGGATCTCATGCAGGAAGCTTTGAGAGACCAGAGTGAGGAGCCCAGGTAAGCCTTCAGTCAAAAATTAGCCCAAGGAAGCACACTTCCTCAATACAAGAAATTCTGTGACCGTACAAAAAGAGGTCGGGGTCCAATGTACACCACAAATACGATAAAAATGCATAGCAACAGTCTAAGACTGGAAAAACCAAAAACCGTGTTTGTTTGCCCACAGTGAGATGCAGTCAATGGCTATCTGCATTTGCCACTCTGCCACTGACATTCATGAAGGGGCGAATCAGATAGCCAGGTCATCCACAAACATGCTGTTGGACACACCCAGGGGCAAGGAGGATACAATGTCATTTATTGCTAAAGCAAAGAATGATATTCAATACACTGCCCTGAGGGCACCCTCCTCCTGTATGGCAGTGGCAGAGAGAGAGAGGTTCCCACTTTGACTTGGAACCTATGGTTATGGAGGAACTCCTGCACAAACTTAGGCAGGTGGCTGTGCAGGCCAAATTAGTGCAGCTGCTGGAGAATATGGTATTTCCAGGTTGTGTCATAGGCCTTTTCCAGGTCAAAAAAGATGTATAAAAGGTCTTGTTTGGAAGCAAAGGCTTCACAAACTGAGGACTCCAGCCGCAGTAATGCATCAGTGCTGGAATGCACTCTGTGGAAACCAGACTGAGTCGGGGACAGGAGACCTTTTCTTTCCAGGTGGTACATTAGCTGGACATTTACCATTTTTTCCATAATCTTACAGAGGCAGGACATGAGGGCAATGTGGTGGAAGCTGGTCGGAAGGGAGTGATCCTTACCAAGCTTAGGGATGGGGATCACTATTGCCAGCCGCTAACTGTCGAGAAAGACCCCTTCCTGCCAAATTCTATTGAAAAGGTCAAGTATAAATGCCATTGTCCCATCAGGAAAGTGGTGCAACATGGTATAGGGGATGTCATTGTGTCCTGGAGAGGTGTCACTGCACTCTCTCAGAGCTTCTAGCATCTCACGGTTACTAAAAACAATGTTATAACTCACCCCCACAAGAAATAAAATTAATTAACCCCAGAATGCATAATCCAGGCCTCTGAGGCCCACCGGGTATCATATATGAACTTGTTATATCCAGGTTATGCATTCTAGGGTTAAAATAGATTCCCAACACCAGTGCTATGCAGCATAGGGAGAATGTGGATCTCTCTTGGATATCCCAGCAAAGTTTTCTGCAAATGCACCAATCACCACATCAGGCTCAGCCACAGGAGTACCATTAATTTTTAAAATAGGTGGAGAACTGGGTGTGGTTACCTAATATCTTCCACACCTTCTGCCACACTAGGGATGTGGGTGTGGAAGAGCATACAGTCCCCACAAAGTTGGCCCATGAATCATGGCATGCAGTCTTCAGGATCCATCTATAGTGAGCCCTGGCCTATGAAATTCTACTTTTAAAAAGTCATTGTGTCTGTGGGCATGATAGCGCATAGCAGCTCACCTGTATGCTCCAAGTGCCACAGCACACTCCTGATTCCACCAGGGAACATGGCATCACGAAAATGTTCCAATGTCTTTGGTATACTCTGGAGAGCAGCCATGATGAGGCTATCCATGAGATACTTCTCAGCCTCATCAACCATGAGAAAGTCATCCACCCGCAGGTGTAAGGTGCCCAACTCCGAAAAATGATGTGTCAGCCCTGTCCAGGCACCACTTTGGGAGTCAGGAAAGTGGGGGACCCCCCGCAATGCTTAGAATGACTGGGAAGTGATCACTGCCATGAAGGTTGGCAACCACCTCTCAATGAAAAGTAAGAGCAATGTCTGGGGGTGCATATTGATAGGTCTATTGCAGTGTAGGTTCCTGTCTGAATATGGAAGTGTGTGGTCACCAGGGTTTAATATATAAAGATCCCAATCATTGAAATAGAGGTGAGGAGGTCACCCCTAGGGTTGGAGAGGGCATCTCTCCACAAAGGATGATGGTAATTCAGATGGCCAAGAATAATGTAGGGGCATGGGAGCTGGTGTAGTAGTATCTCAAGATCACCACATTGCATGACGGTGTTAGGAGGCAAGTACAGGGTACACACCATGCACCATCATGTCAGAAAACATCTCCCAGCAAAAACCTGTAGTGGAGATCTGATGGGTAAGGTGGTGAAAGGGACATCTCGGCATTGAAGAATGGCAGAGCCACCATGATGTCCACCAGTTGGATCAGGAGTCGAGTGGAGAATGGTGTACCCCCTAGGGGCAGGATAACCCTTGTCTCCCACCATCGTCTCCTGCAAGCACACAGAAACTGGGGACACCTGGTCTAGGAGTAGCAGAAGCCCCTCCCAGTTAGCCTGTAACTCACAATAATTCCACTGAAGGACCTTCAAAATTCTAGGTGGGTTCATTTCTGGATAGGCCCTTGAAGAGGGCATTTCCAGAATTGCTTTTACCCTTGCCTTTAGAGGCAAGTGGTATCTTGGAGGTGGAGGAGCGTTTTGTTGCATCTGGGTCCTTCCCCAGCCCAGAGGCCAATGTCGGAGCCATGGGCTTGGGTGACCCAGATTTGGGGGGCTTGTATGGGCCCAAGGGCACCCATACAGAGCCACAGGGCCTCGATCCCATGGCCTAGGGGCCTCTGCTGCTGGTGGAGTGGCAGCAGGAGCCAGATCAGCAAAGGCATCTGATACAGCAGCCAGTGCCACTGGGAGCAGGGTTGGCCAAATTTTGGGGGTTTTAGAAAAACCTAACCCACATGTTTTTTTTCAGGTTTTTTCACAAAAAAACAGAAAAAAACCAGCCCAGTTGGGGTTTTTCATGGTTTTTTCATACTGTTGTTGACAAATCGTAAATGTATACATCTTTACGATCTTGTATTGTACTCCTACTTCCACTTTGCCTAAAATTAAAGGATAATACAAAGAATCACCATTAACAGCCATCAAAAAAGATAACAAAATCAAAATTATGACTGGTTTTACCTTGTCTGAATACCTATTAGGCCATTACCCTTCCCAAAAATACAAAGCAGACCAGGAATAAACTTGTGAAGAAAGTTAGCAACCAATTTGAGACAAATATTTCCAAGTAGAGTACTCAATTTGCTAGACAACCTTGAACCAAACGCATATGGAACACGTACGTAATGAGTATGCCGTATGCAATACGCACATTTAGTCTACCTCAGTCCTCAGACTCTCAGAGTTGCTTAGTGTCACTATTGTGACTGATAGTGTTGGTTGTGTTGGTTGTGTTTGCTTCTGGAGAAAAACTAAATTGTGTTTGCAATGCAGTTTCCAAAATCAATGTAACTAGTTTACTTCTATCATATTTTTCCTCACACAGAAATTTAATCATAGAAGTTGTATCCAATATTGTATTAAAATGCCTAGGTTACCAGGTAGTGGTCACAAGCAAGCGAGTGAGTGGCTTGAAGTGTTCTGAATAGAAAACTCAAGCAAAGTAAAGTGTAATCACTGTGGATTAGAGCTGACATCCAAGGTAGAACATATAAGAGCACATCTTGGCAACTGTGACAATAGGAATCATCATGAAGATGATGGATCAAAGGGAGGCTCAAGTCATGCATCAACATTACCTGACCAGAGTCGAGAGTCTACAGCTTCACCAGTAGATTCTCCACTTCTCTCACCAACATCACCATCTATATCAAGCATTTTGCAGGCATCACAAGATCAGAATTAGAGGTCATGTCTCAAACTCCAAAAAAAAGTTAAACTGGTCCAAAATAAACTTTTTGGTTATGTCTGCAAGACCACAGAATCACAAGGGAAACATAGTGACCTGCAAGTAGCGAAGTTCTTTTATGCTAACAGCATTGCTTTCAGAGCTACTGAATCAAAGCAATATAAGGAAATGATGAACTCCTTGAGACCAGGTTATCACCCTCCATCAAGAAAGGATCTAGCAGGAAAGCTGCTGGATGAAGTTCATTCAACAATTGAAGAGAACACCAAAAATGACTTGAGTGAATCTACAATCACACTCCTTCAGAATGGATGGTCATCAGTGCAAAATGTTCCCATAATTGCGTCATCAATTCACACTGGAAAAAGTTCCTACCTGCTAACTACTTATGACTGCAGTATTGAAAAGAAAACAGCAGAGTTCTGTTGTGAAATTGCAGCCAAGAGCATTCAGCAAATAAAAAACACCTATGGAAAGGATGTAAGCACAGCAGCTGATAGTTTTTGTATTAAACATAATTTGCTAAACATAGGTACATTTAAATAACTAAACAAATAGTTGAGAGTATACTGTAGGCTATCTCCTATGAGATAAACATTACAAAATGACTATATTTAGCCCAAGCAATAACACATTGACATTAAAGTGAAATTGAGCTCTATTAGCCTAAATGGTCAATACTTCATTACAGTTTTTCAATACAATAGAACAGAAACACAAATTGTGACTTTGTTTAACATCATTAATTTGTTTTTTCTTTTCTCCTAGGTATTTGCTTTATGCACTGATAATGAAAGCAAGATGGTTTGGATAAAGGAACTCCTAGCTGAACAATTCCCTTCAGTTCTTACCTATGGATGCTCCGCTCATTACCTGAATCTTGATGAGGAGGAGGTGTCTCCAAACACTGTACTGAAGCACATTATCCAAGTTCAGAAGTATTTTCGTAACCACCACCAACCTCATGTATGTATTTGGCAGTGTTTTTCTGAGCAACCCATTCCAAATGTTTATACTGAAGATCATATTTCTTATTTTATATTCCAGGGATGTAGATACCAAAGGTAGGCAAAAAACAATTTCAACTAAAATAAATTTTATCAATTTCATAGTCAACATTTTGAATGATACTGTAATTTTTAAAATGTGATCAGCATCACAAAAAACACATACTTCTGATTCTTGTTCATAAGTGATTAGAGTGTAAATTAATGATTTGGTATTTTCATTCAATTTTTTAGGCCTGGCTGAAGGAAAAAGGGGGATTTTTGCCCCTGATTCACAATGATACTTGTTGGAATTCTCAGCAAGCATGTACTGACACGTTTGTAAAGAACTTCTACAAGTACATGGAGATAGTAGAGATGGAACCCAGTTTTAAAAAACCAGTTTTTAACCAGTGATGAAAATTTTTAATCATCACCGAAACTGATAAGAACCAGTTTTCACATTTTTGCGCAAGTCTCCAATCACTTTGGTCCATTTTCTACGAAACAAACGTTTCCAAATGTTTAAGAACATAGTACAGTTGTCCCTTGGTATCCGCAGGGGATTGGTTCCAGGACCCCCCGTGGATACCAAAATCCGCGGATGCTCAAGTCCCTTATATAAAATGGCGTAGTATTTGCATATAACCTACGCACATCCTCCCGTATACTTTAATTTAAATCATCTCTAGATTACTTATAATACCTAATACAATGTAAATGCTATGTAAATAGTTGTTATACTGTATTGTTTAGGGAATAATGACAAGAAAAAAAAGTCTGTACATGTTCAGTACAGACGCAACCATCGTAGGCCTAACTACATAGTACACGTCAGCAACAATGTAACATTTTCTTTCTTTCAACACTTACAGATTGCTTTCATTTAATGACCTGAGAGAGAAATACATAGAATAAAACACAGAATATTTAAAATACAAGTACATATAGAAAACACCGTAACAAAAAAAAAATTTTTTTTGTTTCTGGGCAATAACCTTTATTTTCTGATTCATTATGCTTCAAATCACTGGAAAAAAGCTGTCAGTGATTTTAAACTTCGGGTTTGTTGTCAGTACATCGATTTTGTTGAAATAAGAATATTATTATTTTTTTAACCCTATATGGACATCTGCGACAGATCTGTAAACGCTTCAAAATTTACTATATATTTACCGAAACAAGTACATTTTAACTTAAATGACGATATCGTCAAATTTGTAATGGTTCAAGGAGTTTATATCACGAATTGGCAACTCCTACTGCAGAAAACCGAGCTTTAATGAAAAAAATAAGTTAGTGCGTCAGTAGAAAAAAATGTATGGTTACGCAGTTCGTTTTTTATTTTTATCACTTTATTTGATTAAAGGTAAGTTGAATAATTTTTTATTGCTCAATATATGTTGTTAGAGTGGCTGAAGTAATATAAAACAATTCTGATAAACTGAGCACTAAAATATTTTATTGAAACGTAACAATATTGATGGCTCTGACATCCATGCCTTCTTTGCCACATGGTATAAGGTTGTCCAATTTGTATTATATATATTACATTATATATATTTATATATATTATATATATTATTATATATATTATATATATATTTATTTATATATATATTATTTATATATATATTATATATATATATATATATATATATATAACATTAAAAATCACATATTTATGTTCAAAGTACTCTAAATGAATGGTGGACCCAACAAAACGAAGAAAGGGGAAGAATGTGCCTCCCATTGAGTACCCTGACATTCCGTCATCTATTGCACCTGTTCCCCATAACGCGACGGACCTACCTGTGCCACAGCCTCCCTTGAGAGATCAATCTTGTCCAGCAGAAGAAGCAAGCTATGATGATTCCGAGGAGGAGCAAGGTGCGTCATCTGCTGCGCGCCGTCGACGCCGGGTGGCCGGTGAAAGGTGCCCCTACTACCCCAACCAAGAGGATATCAACGACCTCATCAGGGAAATGGCCTTGACAAAGTCCAACGCTGAGCTGCTCATTTCCAGACTGAAGCAGTGGGACTTACTGGACGACAGCGTTCGAATTACTTCCCAGAGGAAGCGGCATCGCGGCTTTTCAGTGTTCTTCACTCTTAGAGATGGGTTGTGCTACTGCCATGACATCAGAGGACTCTTCGACGCTGTGGGCATTCCCTGCAACACCTCTGACTGGCGGCTCTTCATCGACAGTTCATCTAAAAGCCTCAAGGCTGTTTTACTGCACAACACAAATCAGTGGCCCTCGATTCCTCTGGCTCATTCAGTGCACATGAAAGAAGAGTACCAGAACGTCAAAATCCTGCTGAGTGCACTGAAGTACGACCAATTCAGCTGGGAGGTCAATGGCGATTTCAAGATGGTGGCCTTCTTGATGGGGCTTCAGGGAGGCTTCACCAAGTTCCCTTGCTATCTGTGCCTCTGGGATAGCCGAAATACAGCCCTTCACTACGAGAAGAGGAACTGGCCCCTCAGGACCTGCTATGAGGTTGGGGCCCATAACGTGAAGCAAGAGCCACTGGTGGAGCCAATGAAAGTGCTGATGCCACCCCTGCACATCAAATTGGGCATCATTAAGCAGTTTGTTAAACAGCTGGATCCAGAGGGTGAGGCCTTGAGGCACATCCAGGAGCTGTTCCCGAAGTTGTCGGAGGCGAAGATCAAAGCAGGAGTATTTGTGGGCCCTCAGGTGAAGCAACTTATTGACTCCAACAGCTTTCCTGAGAAGCTGTCTGAGGTTGAGCGGGCAGCTTGGACAAGCTTCGTTTCTCTAGTCAAAGGTTTCCTCGGAAACCACAAGGCAGAGAACTACAGGGAAATCGTTGACGAACTTGTGGACACGTACCGGAGCATGGGCTGCCAGATGTCGCTGAAACTGCACGTACTACACGCCCACCTTGATGAGTTCAAAGAAAACATGGGAGACTACTCAGAAGAACAAGGTGAAGATTTCACCAGGATGTCAGCTCTTTCGAGGAATGCTACAAGGGACAGTACAATGAAAGTATGATGGGGGACTATATCTGGAACCTTTTGCGTGAGAGTGAACTGAAATACAACCGCCAATCTCATAGACAAACTTCTTTTTGATTAAACTATAACGCTAGAATTTTTGTATCAATTCTGTATCAATTCTCCGTAGCAATACTCTTTATCAACGCTCTGCATCACTGCACTGTATCACTGTCTGTGTATTAACATATTATAATACATAATTATTCCCTACTCATTTCCTTCTTTTTATTTTCATTTCTAAAGCCAGGGCCTGGAGAACTTCATTTTTCATCATTGATTTATCATAATAATCGTGTTAACATCAATTAAAATTATACTTAACAGGATTCATTTGATTTAAAAGCAGATAGTGTGAAAAACCCTTAAATTAATAAGCAAAAATGGCAAAAAATCAATAAATCAATCTCATGAACTCAGAACCGAAGTCTGAACTTGGTGACCGCTCATTTTTACTTATTTATGCCCTAAAAAATCAGAAAATAATAGTTTTAACTCATGGACAAATTTTGTGTTACACGGTGAAATATAATTATAAATACACAACACAAGTAGCGAACGAACGAGACGCGAGGCAAACAATGCTCAAACAACGAGTGCTGGAGAGAGACTGAGGATCTGTGAAATGGCGGGAGGCTACAGCAGGGTATGCCTACACATCACTTGATTCACGTGGATTCAGTGTAGTGCTCGGCGCGCAGCAAATTCAAGTTTTGCTTTTTGGAACTTTCTGGAATTCTTTTTTTCAAATATTTTCGATCCGCAGTTGGTTGAATCCGCAGATACGGACGGCCAACTGTAATTACGTTTTGCATCATTTCATATATTTTTTTGTTTGTTTGTAAGTGTAAATAATTGATGCTTCAGTCTTGAATGTTATGTGGATGATTTCACATTGATCAGTTAAGATTCTAAGGTTTAATACTCCATCATGTCAAAGAAATCAAATGCTTGGTATCATTTCACTCGTAAGAATAAAGAAGAAGCAGAGTGTATGACATGTCACAAAGTTTTAAAGTGTTGTGGAGGTTCTACTTCAAGTTTATCATCCCACATGAAAAATATTCATGGCATAAACATCGACCAGATTAATCAGCCATTGAAGAAACAAAGAACAGTGGAAGAGTTTGTGCAAAAAAAGTTCACAGAAGAGGAAATTTCGAAACTTGCCTGTGTAGATGGACTGAGTTTCCAATCAATTGCTAAAAGTGAATTCATTCAAGAAAGCCTACTAAGAAAGATAAAATATGACAAGCCTCATCCAACTTCCCATAATGGTGTCAGAAAAATGGTGCTTAGTTTTTATGAGAAAATGAAACATGAACTGATCAACTACTTCAAGAATCAGGTGAGACAAGGAATCCACTATTCATTAGCTATGGATGAGTATACTACATCTTTGCAAAACCAAAGATATATTAATATTAATGTTCATGATGAAAATCAACATTGGTCTCTTGGTCTCATGAAAATAAATGGCTCTCTCGATAGTACCAAAACTATTACAATCGTTAGGAAAAGATTGGAAGACTTTGGCTTGGACCTAGATAAGCATATCGTGGGTTGCACCACCGATGGTGCCTCAGTAATGGTCAAATTTGGAAGAGAAATAGTACCTGATCACCAGCAATGCATTGCACATGCTATACATCTTGTGGTTTCGGATATCTTATATTCAAAAACTGCTGAAAATTCAGTTGAAGGGGAAAGTGACCCTACCCGTGAAGATGAAGCCATCGAAGAAGATGAACACTCTGCACGTGAGTTAAGCGAAGATGAGTGTGAAATTTTATGCACTGATACAATTTTTGAGTCCGACATAGATGACGTAATTGTTCTTCCAAAACTTCGAGAAGATTACTTAAAAGTAATAAATAAGGTGAGAAAAATCTGCCGCATATTTCGAAAGTCTCCTTTGAAAAATGAGAGATTGCAGGATTTTGTCAGAGATGAATTTAATGGGAAGGAAATGAAGCTTATCCTTGACTGTAGAATGAGGTGGAACAGTCTTTTGGCCATGATAGAAAGATTTTTGAAACTCAAAAATTGCATTCCAAAGGCCCTCAGAGTGATACGCTCAACAGAGATGATTTCAGATAAAGAATGGAATGCTCTAAAGAGCCTCTTTGACACACTTCATCCACTGGAAATTGTTTTGAAGGGACTCTGCTCCAAAGATGCAAATTTGCTCAAAGCTGAATCTTCCATGAAGTTCATTTTGGATAAATTTGAAAGCAAAAACAATCCTTTAGCTTTTGAGCTACGTCAGTGTCTCATTGATTGCTACTCATCGAGAAGACAAAAAGAAGCTGTCGCCTTGCTGAGTTTTCTCCACAATCCCGAGGTCTTGAAAAATGAATCATCAGCACCATTCCCCTTTCCTTCAAGTCAAGCATTTAAGAAGTATGTGGATCATACATTTAAGAGGCTTTTTCCAGAAGCTTGCCAGATTTCAGAAACAGACGACCAAGTCCAATCAATTGCTTCGAAACTTGAAGATTCACAATGCAGCTCAGGTCGTGAAGTAAATGATGACGATCAACTTATGAACGAGTACATGTGTGAGATGAACACTGAAAATGAAACCCAAGAAAGATTCTTCTGAGACCTTTGACATAAACAATGAATTAAAATATTTAGAAGCTACTTTGAAGAGAAGCAAAAATTTGGATTGAATGTACGAGGCATTGCTTACAATAAAAGCCACCAGCGTATAGTCCGAGAGTGTTTTCAGCTGCTGGTTTATTCGTCACAAAGATTCACTCAAGAATGTCAGATCATACACTTAATGCTCTTTGTTTTCTCAAGTGTTATTTCAAAAATCAAGTTTAATAATAACTTTTTAATTATTTTTGTTTAATATTTTTGATAATTTACTTCCCTAAAAAGCATACAGAATCCCATTGGTGAAAACTGATAAAAACTGGCTTTAAGAATATAGCGACGGTGAAAACCAGTTTTACACTTTTTGGTTATTTTCCATCCCTAGGAGATAGTGAATGAGCAATCAGTGGAAGAAAGCATCAACACCATTCTAAACAATGCTTCACTGTATTGCTCAGCTGTACATCTACAAGGACAACTGGACCTGGTTTCCAAAGCTCTAAATGAGGTAAGCAGTTGGAGACTAGTCCAAAACATTGTTTGGTTATGCACATAATGACATGCAATGATATGCTACTTGAAAACATATACCTACCAGTATTTCAATGTACCAGGCATATTCATTTTCAATGCATAGGCTAGTAATTGTTACATGAAAGGTAACTACAAAACAATGGCTTAGTATAGTTTGAATGAACAAATAAAATAATATTTTTAAGTGTTCTGCATTTCTTCTTTCATCAATAGCTTCAGAGTGATTCAGTGAACCTGTTGACAGCAGTGCAGGTGTGGAATGGTTTGTGCAAAGAAAAAACTTGGAGCCCTACATAACCACTCTCAACAAAAGGAAACAACAAGCACTGGTGCCATTCTTCTACATTGGTAATTTGATGGATTCTTTCAGAATGGGTGCAGAACTTTCTCAAAAAGAGGAAGACAGTGCGGAAGAGTGGATTGCAAGTAACAAACCAGATTTTCTGGTTGTGTTCATGGCCTTCAAAATTAAGGATAAATTTTGCTTTCCCAAAGTGATATTTTCTTCACAGGTTGTCGATGCCAACAAAGAAAATCCTGCAAAATGGTGGACTTTGATGGGCAGAACAGAAAAAGCTAAAAAAACTACCAGTAGATTTCTGCCCCTTCTTCTATAGTCTCGTGAGCTGTCCTCCAAGCTCAGCAACTATAGAAAAGATTTTCTCTACTTTTGGTATAGTCTGGACAAAACTTTGTAACAGACTGGGTGTCAAGGCAGGAAAACTGGTAAAGGTGCACAAATACCTGCAAAATGCACACAAAAGTCCATCTCTTGCAGAAGATGTCCAAGAGGAGAGTATGGACTGAGTGGTAAGGCAGCCACCAGAATAGTAGATAAGGCATCATGGACATCTAGTTCCTAGTCATTTTCATAGCAATGCTTATGTAATTCTATGAGGTTTTTCTTACTTGATATTAGTTTTCTTTTTTTGAATCTCAGGAAAAATTATTTATTTTGGTTAGGCTAAGGCCTCAGTTTAAATGTTAAGGGTGGTACATTATTATTTAGGGTTTTCAGTACCTATTTTATATATCCAAGAGTAGCATATCAGTCATTATGAAAGTTAATTGCATTACATTAATGAATTTAAAAAAACTCATTTTATTTTCATCTTTCCTTGTTATATTTTTATCCTTTATCAGATAGCATTATATTTTTGAAACTAATTGGCAGTAAGTTGCTGAAAATATTTATATCTTGGTTCAAATAAAAGTACTAAAAAAGGTTTCCAAGTATTAGAATTGGCAAAATATTGAAAAAACCCAAACTGTACAGGGTTTTTTCAGAGTGGGCTTTTTCAAAAAAAAACATTGGACCCAATCTGATTGGGCTCAATCATGCCAACCCTGACTGGAAGAGAAGTAATGGTGGGAGTTGACACCAGGGGTGCCTTCATATGCCTAACAGAAGGGATTAACTTTGTGGTCCTCCCCTCAACCCACTCCAGCCTCTCTATCTTTCCTGAGGGTGGGCGACCAGAAGTGCACAGCATACTATAGGTGTGGCCAAACCAGAGAATTGTACAGAGAGAGCACAATCTCCTTGTTCCAAAATCGAAATTGTCTCCTGATTTCACCCAACAACTTCTGAGCATTCTTTTCCACCTCTATGCACTGTTTGGTAAACTTAAGGTCGCTGCTAATTAGCACACCCAAGTCCTTTTCCAAATCAGTCGCCTCGATATTACTCCCCAACATCGAGTAGTCCACCTTGGGATTGGCATAGCCAATGTGCATCACTTTGCATTTACCCAAGTTAAATGGCATTTGCCATTTTTCAATCCTACATAGGTCTGCACGCAGTTGCTCGATCACCTCTGGCATTCCAACATTGGCCCCAAGCTTCATGTCATCAGCGAATTTGGCGATCCTACTGATGATGCCACCGTCGATATCATTTATGTGAATGATAAACAACAGTGGCCCAAAAATGGAACCCTGAGGAACCCCACTAGTGACTGAGGCCCAACCCGAACTAGCCCGTTTAATTGCAACCCTCTGCTGCCTATTCTTCAGCCAGTTTTCAATCCACCTACCTAACTTCCCCACTGATACCTAGCACATGCACTTTGGCCATTAGCCAGCAGTGAGGTACCTTATCAAAGGCTTTCTCAGTCAAGATAAAGTATATCAATTGCCCTACTCTTATCATACTCATTCAACATGACATGGAAAAACTCAAGCAAGTTGGTGACACACAACCTATGCCATCTAAACCCATGTTGGGAGTCCCCAAGCAGATTGTAGGGATCCAAATGGTCAATGATCCTATCTGCTATTATCCCCTCTAATAATTTACCTACAACCGAAGTGAGACTAATGGGACGATAGTTCCCTGGACTTTCGTGATCCCATTTCTTAAAGATAGGGGTCACATTGGCTTCCCTCTAGTCACCAGGCACCTGGCCCATCTCCAACGATTTGTTGAAGACTGTAGCCAGGTGGGGAGACACCTGGTCACGCACCTCCTGCAACACTCTGCGGAGGAACTGGTCTGGCCCAGGAGCCTTAAACGCACTCAGTTTGGCTATTCTATCGACAACGACTGTCATGATACACCGAACACCAATCTAGGTATTTTCGCCACAGGACTTTTGGCCGCAGGACATTTTCGCCACAAGGAATTTTCGCTGCAAAATATATAATTTGTATAGATATATAAATATAAGCTTACCAAATTTTCTGAACTCTCTAATACATCAGGTTTGGATGACTTGGAAATTTTAATTTATTCTTTCTCTTAAATAAGTGATTTCATGTACTTCAAAGGTTTTGAACCCTTAGGTTTTTAAAAACCATTTTTGATGGTTTAAAGTGATATTGCACAATGCACATGCAATAACAGATACTGTCAAAGTTTTATAAAATTATATGCCCTTGTCTTTGAGCTAACTGGTCTACCCCTAAGCTCCGCCCACAATATTTTATTTCGGTGCAGTGCTTACATTTATATTCCATTACCTAACCTAACCTAACCTCAACGAAAACTTCATTATTTGCGGAGTATTGCTATGAATTTGCATTCATTTTAAAATTAACTTTCTATTTTCATTTATTGTTTAATTAATTTCACAGTTTTAATTTTTTATACACTGTTTTATTTATTATTTTCCATTAAAAATTTAAATTATTTTTTAAAAATTCTTTTGCAGCGGCAAAAATTCCTTGCAGTGAAAAGTCCTGCGGCAAAAAGTCCTGCAGCGAAAGTTCCGAACGCGACCGAACACTATCCAGGCCAGCACCTTCATGCCTGATGCCTGGCTCAGGGATGACGCAGGTGTCCTCCCTAGTGAACACTCCCACAAAGTATTCATTCAGCACATTAATAATGTCCACATCGGAGGTCCGCAGAATGCCGCTGTGGTCCTTTAACAGACCTATCATGCTTCTAATGGGCTTTCTACTATTAACATAACTGTAGAACTCCTTAGGGTTCCCCTTGCAGAGGCTTGCCACCTAGAGTTCTTCGTTATGTTTCACTAGCCTAACCTTTGCCTTCACTTCTCTGCACAGGCAGACATACGCCTCAGTGTTCTCATGGAAACAATTGGCCTTCATCCTCCTATACATAGCTTTCCTATTTTGGATAGCTGAAGCGATGTCATGACTGAACCACTTAGGCTGCATTGAAGCAGAGGTGATTGGTTTTGAGGGTATGGCAGCAAACTGCAGCAACACAAACTCATCTCAGAATGCACTCCATACTTCCTCAACATCACCACTGACCTCTAACCCCATCTCACCTACGCTATCCCGGAGGCCAACAAAGTCTGCTGCCATAGATCGAGCTTACTACCTCTAGAGTCACTACACTTCACCCGAGGGATGCAGACACAGAACCTAATCAGACCATGATCACTCCCACCCAATGATTCATCAACGGTGAGGCCAGTGACGACGTTGTCTTCAGTTGTGAATACTAAGTCTAGAACACTTTCGCCTCATGTAGGCTCATTGACCCACTGAGTGAGGAAGTTCTCATCAGCAAAATCAACTAGCCTCCTCCCTTCGGCATCAGCAGTCATCTTCCCACTTTATGCCGCGACAGTTGAAGGCTCCTAAAACTATATACACCCTGTCCCCAAGCAGGCTACAGAGTTCGGTGTACAGGGCTGTACCCTCCTCGAGGACAAGATGCAGAAGTCTGTACACCAAAATTAACCTATAGTTTGGCCCTCCCATATTCAGATCGATGCCAAGCAGCTCCCATTCCAATCGGAACTGGGAGTCAACCGGACTCAATGCATCCTTCACGTATATTAGTACCCCTCCCCACCTCCCAACAGGTGCACTGGTGCAGTCTTTGTAAAACATTCTATACCAGGGAATCTCGGACTCCCCAATGTAGTCCCTATGATCAGTATGAATCCAGGACTCAGTGATAGCAATGGTATCCCAGTATTCTGATGCTTAGAGCGCCCATAGCTCACAAAACTTATTCCTAATCAACTTAGCATTAAAAAGCACTGTACAGAGGGAGCTTTCCCTATTCTGACTGCCCCCTAGCACAACCCATTTCCCAAACAGCCAGGGCTGTTGGCAGTTGAAGATCCCCTCACCAATGAGGGGGCAACTTCCACAGGAGGCTGAGCCCCCTCAAACAGGGAAGGAGGGTCACCCACCTGTACATAGATGCACCCTTCAGTTGAAGGTACGTCCACCACTGGCTCAACATCATCTCTCCCCAGTGGGGGCCCATCATCAATCCCCAGGCTTAACCTCACCATACGGTATAGGTGCCAGTAGGCCTGTTCAAAAATCAACTTTTTCTTATTTTCATAGGTTTCTGTACATTTTCCCATGCTTTTTGACCTGAAAAAGCCGAAAATCACAACTATTTTGACCTAGGATGTTGGGAAGCATTGCTGCATGGAGCTTTAAATTTTCTGCCTTGAAATCGGCCAAAGCGCCAATTCCGGGGTCCCTTGAATTATGTTTTGCACTTTAACTTTTGATCTAAACAAGATAGAGCAACAAATTAGGTATCAAATGAAAGAGCATAAAATTAATAAATAATAATAATAATAATAATAATAATAATTAATAATAATAATAATAATAATTATCTATCATTTTTCAGGAAACAACAGAAACTCAATCAGAATCTAGAAAACCATCTACAAGTTACAACTTCACAATGGCATTAAGCAAGGAGCTGAGGGAGCTCCGTGGGCGCACAGTTGATATCTCAGAACCTCCACGTACTGTCCACCCACATGCAGGTGTCAACTGGGCCATCTACCAGATCTCTCACTGAAACTTTCCTGGTTGGATACCCTTCAGCTTTTATCAGTGGTTCCCAGCTTCCCACCAACAGACAGGCGTTCCAGTATTTCCTTAATCTTCAGAATTTACCGGAAAATGCAGGGAGGCCCATGGTTCAAGACCTTGCATATGAAACAGTTGAATCTATCATCCCATTCTGGCAGATGGCTAGGATCAAGACAATGACCAAGTACAACGCAATGAAGCTCTTCATGAAACTACATGAGAAACATCGTGCTCTGGTGAAAAGCAAAGGAAGAGCAAGTAACCCTGGAGGAAAAAGAGGAGCATTTGTGCTGGAATTAGACAGCCTGTTCGATATAGGAGCTCCAGATGCAATCCAGGAAATACAGAACAACAGACTGTTATCCAGAGAGAAGAAAGATGAGGATATCAGGTTCTACGAAGACCAAAAGACTGAGAGGAAAGGTCATATGTCTGGTCATGACAAGATTTTTGAGACAAGATCCCTGCAGCAAGCAGCGAGGAATGAAAGACTGCAGCATAGACAAGAACAAGGTAAAACTAATTACTTTGAACGTCACAAAAAGTTTTAAGTTTTACTCCATTGCGATATTTAGCATGTACTTAACAATTACTGTCTTAACATATTGTACTATTTTACAGCTGCAGCAGAACAAGAGGCAGTTGTTCATGTGGATGACATTACCTGGGGTGACTCAACTGACAACGACGCTAACACAGAGGACATGGATTACCATCAGCCTCGTCCTGGATGTTCTCACCATCAAGACACTGTGACTAGTGTGACTTTGACGTTTCCAAGGAAGGTCATGGAATGTGATGTCATCTGCAATACAGCTGATCGTCTTGGTTTATCAGACAATCAAGTTACTGCCATGGTTTCTGCCACCTTGAAAGCTGGAGGGCTGATCTGGATAACTTCATCATCTCAACCTCAACAACACGTCGCAACAGAATGCTGTCCAGGTATAATATCAGCCAGAGTCACATGTCCAAGTTTTGTGAAAAACCCCCACAGTACGCTGCCTTACACTAGGATGGAAAGTTGCTCAAAGATGTCTTGGGCAGTGAACCTGGAAGTACCTCAGAGACTTCAGCTGTGCTAGTGTCTGGTCCACCTTCATACACTGAAGGAAAGTTATTGGGAGTACCTGTCATCGACAATTCTTCTGGCACAGCTCAGGCTGAGGCTTCAATGGATTTACTGGAGACATGGGAACTTACGGATAATGTTACTGCCCTTGTTTTTGACACTACATCCAGTAACAGTGGAGTTCACAGAGGAGCTGCCAAACTGCTAGAGAAAATGCTGAACAAAAAGGTGTTTTATCTGGCCTGTCAACATCACATCCTGGAAATCCTAGTAGGAGCAGTTTGGGAGAAGCTGTTTGGGAAGGTGAAGGGGCCAGATAATCCCTGGTTTGAGCATCTGAAGGATGTTTGGACGGACTTGTCCAAGGAAAACCCAAAGATGCTGGCTATCAACAGCAAATGGCTGAAGGAAAAGAAGAAGAACAGTGAAGAAATACTCCAAGACATTCTAACAGCAGAAAGGCTTCCAAGAGCCGACTACAGGGAAATCGCTGAACTGACAGTCATTGTTCTTGGAGGAACGCCTCCTCGAGGTATTCACTGGAGTCGACCAGGCGCCATTCATCAGGCCAGATGGATGGCCAGAAACCTGTACTCCATGAAAATGCTGATGTTTGCAGATCAACTTGAGTACGATGAAGAGACTGTATCAAAGCTGGAAAGACTCAACACCTTCCTTGCGCTGTTCTACACTCCTGTATGGATGATGTCAATGTCTGCTGCAGATGCTCCCGTGAATGATCTAAGTCTAATCCAGGACATGTTGAAGTACAAGAAAACTGACCCAGAGCTTGCTGATGCAGTACTTAATAAGATGGAAAACCACAAATGGTACCTGACGCAGGAAGTCGTGCCATTTGCCCTGTTCAGCAGTAGATTGAGTGACACATTGAAGCACGACATTGCTGCCCAGTTACATGCCACTGAGAAGCCAGACAGCTTCAGAACAGGAAAGCCTCTATTCCAGAGAGTCACAGCTAAGACCACCCTGGTTGATCTCATTGGCCCAGAATCACATTTCCTGCTGGACACACTGAACATTGGATCCGAGTGGCTTCTGGAACCTGTCACGTCTTGGCCACAGAATGAGGACTACAGAAAAGCGTTGGACTATGTTAAGAATCTGAAAGCAGTGAATGACATTGCTGAACGTGGTGTCAAGATGATGAGCGACTTTGCAAATGTCATAACAACAGATGCCAAGCAAAGGGACTATCTCCTACAAGCTGTGGAGTTCAACAGACGCCGCTTTGACAGCTTCAAGAAACAAACTCTCAACAACTGACTGTGTAAATGTCATTATGAAATTAATCATCATGTAATGCTTTCACTTCTTGATCGATTAGACTTGTGGGTCATTCTCTGTCAGATCAACCAAAAAAAATTGAAATTAACACCCTCATCTCTCATATTTTGCTGAAATTTGGTTTATAGGGAGTTTGAGAGCCCTGAATCCATTTCTGAAATGATAAGGTCAATCTGACCAACGGTTCAAGAGATATGACCTCGGGCAATTTGAGGTCACTCGCGAGGTTACTAACATTTGGCAAGCCATAACTTGGGTAATAATTGTCATAATTATATAAAAGTATATATATTTAGAATCAGAAAATGACAAGGAATCCAAATATGCAAATTTTAGAACTCTAGGTTGAAAAAATAAAAAGTTACACTGTAACCAAAATTTGAGGTCACGATTTGACCTCTGGGGTATCAAATGAGAATTTTTTTTTTAAATATAAAAAATGAAGGCATAGGCATTGGCTATTAGAATCAGCAAAAAAAAGTTTGTTTATGTTAGTATTTTTCATGTAACTAACATATAAGTGAACACCATATTCATAAGTTGTGCGTCAATTCTACCTATTTTTTCACACTTAAGCTCATAATTTGACCTATAGAAATTAAAATTACATTTTTTATAGATATAAAAAACAAAGTCAGAGTTCTTGACTAATAGAAACAATCATAAAAAGTTTGTTTATGTTGGTACTTTTCATGTAACTAACTTATAAGTGAACACCATATTTATAAATTGCTTGTCATTTCAAGGAATTTTTATATCTTAGCTATCAATTTGACCTCAAGCTCCAAGAATTTAATAAAAATTGTATTTCACTGCTAATCTACACTGGCAATAATAGTTATAATAGTGAAAGGGGAAGACTAAGCTCACATGTAGCCTAAACAAACCTGTTGAAACATGTTGCTACTTGTCTAAGTGCAGAATCAACACAGATAGTTGCAAAATTCCTTGTCTACAGGTTAGTACAGTTCCAGCCAGCACTGTGGGTGGCTGGTGGGTATGGTGTTTTAATGAGCCTCAGAGACTATCAAGGCCTAAAATATTAAGTGTGTATAGCTATATTTTCTAAAAATATATATTACCTAATTGTAAATCCTATATCTTTACAGATCAAAATACAATGGTTCGGCACTTGAAATACTGCCAGGACCCTATTCAAAAACACAAGAAACGCATAACAATCAATCTTAGAAAAGTGACTGATGTACTTGTTGAAAAATGTGCTGGAAGAGTGAAAAAAGACTCATTGTTGTGTGTGAACTGCTGGACACTGATAATGAAAAACCCCACTATACTTAGTACCACTGAAAACAACGAGTCTGAGCAGGATTCAAATGAATCATCTACTATCAGTGGCTTGAGTAACATCTCTTCAATTCAAGATCTGGACAATGACAGTGATTGCTTGATAAAGGAAAATCCTTCAACTTCAGTTGAACCAGTTCTAGCATTTCTGGACCAAACACCAGTTAAAAAAGTAAGTAATAAATTAATATAATAACTTATACTTTACTACAAGGTCTGTTTGATCTACTATATAGCCAATTATATAGCATTTAAGGTACTATAATTAATATTTAATTACTAATATTCAGGTGTGTGAAACCTTTTTTTCTGTTCTTTTCAGAAGGGCTGTCATTAAGCCAGAAAAAGCGCAAGGCTCGTGGTAAGCTATCATCTGCTCAGAAACACCTGAAGGAGAGGCTAGAACTCAGTTATGGTGTTCAAATTACCGAGGAGGTGTGATACTTCAAAACCTGAAACTAAATCTGAAAAACATCTAGACAAATTAATGAATGAATTGAAACAGTCATTCCTGGAGAGCAAATGTCACCATCACAAACTACAAATATTGACACTCTCACCATACACAATTGAAAAAACAGCTAGTTTCTTTCAAACTACAACATACATGGTGAAAAGAAGCCGTTCACTTAAATCAGAACATGGAATCCTTCCGAAGATTCCACTAATGAGCAAAGGAAAAGTGATATCTGAAGAACACAAAGATATAGTTAGAAGATTCTATGAGTCAGAAGAGGTTAGTCGTATGTGTCCTGGCCAAAAGGATTGCGTGAAAGTTATCAGTGCTGAAGGAGCAATGAAGGTGCAAAAACAATTGGTCCTCGGGAATTTAAGAGAGATGTTTGAACTATATAAAAATGATGAAAAGAATCCCAAAATAGGATTTTCCACATTTGCAAAATTACGGCCATCATATTGTGTGCTTGCCAGTAGTGGTGGGACTCATTCTGTCTGTGTCTGCACATACCATCAAAATCCAAAATTGCAGCTGGCTGCATTGGGAGAAAGAGGTCTTTCATACAAGGATCTTATGGATTATAGTGTCTGCAGTACAGAAAGAGAGACTTGCATGATGCAACTTTGCAATGATTGCCCAAGAGAAGAGGGTGTCCTGGATTTTCTTGAGTTACTTGACAGTGTGAAATCAGCTCCAAATGAAATATCTTACAAGCAATGGTGACTGTTGACTGTTGTACAATGGTTGATAAGGTGGAGCCACTTCATGAATACTTATCATCCCTAAGCATGAAAATATCCTGCATGGTTCATCATCACTTTGTTGCTCAGCAACAATCACAGTACTTCAAGCAGTTGAAAGAAACACTACCACCTCAGAGCAAGGTAGTTATAGTAGGTGATTTCTCTGAGAATTATTCTTTCATTGTCCAGGATGCTGCCCAAGGGTTTCACTGGGACAATTCACAGTGTACAGTTCACCCTTTTGTCATCTATTATAGATCATCTGCAGACCAGGAACTTAGCCATTTTAGTGTCTGTTTCTTATCTGCATCACTAAACACAACACTATAATGGTTTACTCATTCATATTGAAGCTTATGACATATGTTAAATTCAGATGCCCACAATTGAAGGTGCACTATTTCTCAGATGGATGTGCTGGCCAATATAAGAACAGATACAACTTCACAAATCTCTGTTACCATGAAGAGGATTTTGGTCTGTCTTGTGAATGGCACTTCTTTGCTACATCCCATGGCAAAAATGCATGTGATGGGATTGGAGGAACAGTGAAAAGAGCTACTGCTCGTGCCAGTTTGCAGAGAACTACAGAGAGGCAAATTCTTACACCAGAACACATGTTTCAGTTTTGAAGAAAACTTGAGCAAGAAGATAAATTTTTTCTTTGTAACTAACAGCTGATTTGAAAGATGCAGAAGAACGGTTGGAACATCGATTCAAGGATAGTAGGGCTATTCCTGGAACTCAGAAATATCATAGATTTGTTCCCCTAAACAAGGAAGAACTGATGGTGTATCCCATTTCAAGTGGCATTGGAGAAAAGAAAAGAATAAGGAAAAGTCATTTTACTAATGAACCTGCAATGCTTGGTAACCTAAAATGTGTCAAACCAGGAGAGTATGTTGGCTGCATTTATGACATGCAAGTTTGGTATGGAATTGTGGAGGAATATTGTGAAGAGTTTGATGATTTCACTGTGAACTTTCTACATCCCTCTGGGTCATCAGGATCAAGTGCATATTATTATCCATCAAACAAGGATTCATGTGCAGTGCCAGGACATCATATATTAACTGTAATGAGTTGTCCTACCCTAAGAGGAGGCAGCAGAATTCAATACATTTTTCCACAAAAAGAAATTGATGAGAGCATCGAGCATGCAAAAATTGTATTAGGCTAGCACATGAATCCTCTAAGTAGGTCTTCCCCTTTCACTATTATAACTATTATTGCCAGTGTAGATTAGCAGTGAAATACAATTTTACATTTTTTGCCTTTGTTTTTATATCTATAAAAAATGTAATTTTAATTTCTATAGGTCAAATTATGAGCTTAAGTGTGAAAAATAGGTAGAATTGACGCACAACTTATGAATATGTTCACTTTATGTTAGTTACATGAAAAATACTAACAACAAACTTTTTTTTGCTGATTCTAATAGCCAATGCCTATGCCTTCATTTTTTACATTTAAAAAAAAATTCTCATTTGATACCCCAGAGGTCAAATTGTGACCTCAATTTTGGTTACAGTGTAACTTTTTTATTTTTCAACCTAGAGTTCTAAAACTTGCATATTTGGATTCCTTGTCATTTTCTGATTCTAAATATATATACTTTTATATATAATTGTGACCATTATTACCCAAGTTATGGGTCGCCAAATGTTAGTGACCTCGCAAGTGACCTCAAATTTCCCGAGGTCATATCTCTTGAACCGTTGGTTGGATTGACCTTATAATTTCAAAAGTGGATTCAGGGCCCACAAACTCCCTATAAACCAAATTTCAGCAAAATCTGAGAGATGAGGGTGTTAGGCACTGGTTGATCTGACAGAGAATGACCCTTGTGACAAAATGTTAATCTCAAATTTGTGTCATGAATAAGGCGCCTTGTCTGCCTTGAGTGTGAGAAAACAAATTTTGTGATATTTCTGAAATCTTTGTATGTACCAATGTGCCATTTCTTGTTCCAAGACTATCATAATTGTATAAGTTAGAAAGAGGATTAAAAACACTTTAATTTGGTGCCTATTTTGTTGCTCTATCTTGTTTAGATAAAAAGTTATAGTGCAAAACATGATTCAAGGGACCCCGGAACTGGTGCTTTTGGCCGATTTCAAGGCAGAAAACTTAAAGCTCCATGCGGCAATGCTTCCCAACAACCTAGGTCAAAATGGTTGTGATTTTCGGCCTTTTTAGGTCAAAAAGCATGGGAAAAAGTACAGAAACCTATGAAAATAAGAAAAAGTTGATTTTTGAACAGGGCTAAGGTGCCAGTCAAGCAGCATGCCTAGCACACCTTTACCCTTAACAATGAGGTGGACACCATCCCTCTGATACAGGTCCCACCTACCAAAAAACACATCAAACGGGTTTGTTCTCACACTCAGTGGAACGCACAAGTCTTGCACCCTCTCATTGATACCAATGACCTTACTGAGCAAATTGGTCACTGGCATTCATCCACAGTAAAATACCCATCAACATTCCCCCTGTCTGTTTTAAGTTTTAGATCATCCGCAAGAGACGATCTCAGTGATGATCCCTTCTGTCGAACCTACCCTACTGCCATTGAGGAACAGGTCATTGTCACCAGTGTGGACAATGATCGCAGTCTCTGACTAGCCACGCACAGCTTCTCTAACTCCTTCCTTAAGTGCGCCATTCCCCACCAAGGTAAGCACCTTACCTTCCTCCTATGCCAATTTGCAGAAACAAAGTACTTCTCCTGGCCCCTGATCTGCAAGTCCCCAATCAAAACAGTGTCTTCCTCCTTCATGCAGAGAGAGAGAGAGAGAGAGAGAGAGAGAGAGAGAGAGAGAGAGAGAGAGAGAGAGAGAGAGAGAGAGAGAGAGAGAGAGAGAAGAGAGAGAGAGAGAGAGAGAGAGAGAGAGAGAGAGAGAGAGAGAGAGAGAGAGAGAGAGAGAGAGAGAGAGAGAGAGAGAGAGAGAGAGAGAGAGAGAGAGAGAGAGAGAGAGAGAGAGAGAGAGAGAGAAGAGAGAGAGAGAGAGAGAGAGAGAGAGAGAAGAGAGAGAGAGAGAGAGAGAGAGAGAAGAGAGAGAGAGAGAGAGAGAGAGAGAGAGAGAGAGAGGAGAGAGAGAAGAGAGAGAGGAGAGAGAGAGAGAGAGAGAGAGAGGAGAGAGAGGAGAGAGAGAGAGAGAGAGAGGAGAGAGAGAGAGAGAGAGAGAGAAGAGAGAGAGAGAGAGAGAGAGAGAAGAGAGAGAGTTACAAGGAAAAGAAGTACCTCAAAAGGCCTTGCGGCCATACCGAGGAGGTACCAATGGCAACGGGTGCCAAGGAAAATTCTGTAAAAGTTTATTTTTCTTTCAACTATCCTAGCAGTAGTAGAAAACTGGATACAAAAGTAGAAGGCTCTCTCCCCCCCCCTCCGCTCCCTCCCTGCCAGAGGCAGGTACGGAAAGAGGTTGAAGAAAATACCTTGACCCTGGAAAAGTAGCCAAGGAAATTTTACAGGACAGTGGAGAATATAAAATAGCTCAATATTTACCTTGCTCACGAGACACCGTGCAAGCGAACTCCTGCAGGTTTTCTTATGTTTTAATCTTAAACTATCACGTGTTAAAGTAATTCCCACATATACTAGTCCTAAATCTTTTCAAATCCAACTTCTAACCATTGTTGCGAGTTGGGTTATCATTTGAACTAAACATGCTTCTAAAATCGACATCTTTGAACCCGCGTCACGTAAGCGTCGATTGTAGCCCATATGCCTAACGAAAGGGATTAACTTTGTGGCATTTTTCGCCAGTTTTCCAATCCACCTACCTACTTCCCCCAAACCCAGCGCGCGCAATTCGGCCATTAGCCGGCGGTGAGGTACCTTATCAAAGGCCTTCTAAAGAGAGAGAGAGAGAGAGAGTTACAAGGAGTTACAAGGAAAAGAAGTACCTCAAAAAGGCCTTGCGGCCCATACCGAGGAGGTACCAATGGCAACGGGTGCCAGGGAAAATTTTGTCTTTCAAACTATGCTAGCAGTAGTAGAAAACTGGATAGAAAAGTAGAAGGCTCTCTCCCCACCCCCCACCTCCGCTCTCCTCCCTGCCATAGGCAGGTACGGAAAAAGGTTTGAAGAAAATACCTTGACCCTGGAAAAGTAGCCAAGGAAATTTTACAGGAAAGTGGAGAATATTAAATAGCTCTATATTTAGCTTGCTCACGAGACACCGAGCAAGCGAACTCCTGCAGAGTTTTCTGAGATTTTAAATCTTAAACTATGAGTGTGTTCGTACTTTGGCCTAGCCTATTTTTAAACAGATTTACACTTTTGACTGGAAACATCCTCTGAGGGAAGTTGGTTCCAGATATCAACTATTTTACAGGAAAAG